>MU183928.1:190676-204120 GCA_016904865.1 Pissodes strobi
AAAAATGCTCTGTAATTCGCTGGAGGGTGTGGTGCTAACTCTGTAAGTTGGGTGCTAGGTAGTGCTAGGTGTAACGAACTTGGTGCTAAAATTTTAAATTAATACCATGACGTGGAGGCAAGCGTTACATAGTCGTGAAAACCAGGGGTTGCCTACCCACAGTAGTAAAAGTCGAATCTATGACAAATTTGTCAAATTTCTGGGAAAGATAATTTTCAAAGTAGAATCCGTCAAGTAGTTCAAGTGCAGTGTGAACTCTAAGTGTACTTAATACTAAAATAACCTTAAATGAAACACATCACAACTCTATGGTCACGAATTGGTTTTTACTCGTGACGCCACGCCTAACTTAACGTGCAGGAGAATAGCTCAGAGTCGGAATCGCTCTACGTCAGGTTGAGAAGAGATGATAAAGGAGACACGTTGATAAAAACAATAACAAGTTTATTTACAAACAAATTTTACAAGGGTTAGGCTGTATGTGAGCAGCAATAAATGCGTGCTTTGTTCATAGATGAATTAAGAGTTTACACTATACCCAATTAATACTAAATGCATGTCATCTCTAGGGAGGCTTAGTTTAAAGTGTTTCTAGGCCCTTGGTCACGGTTTTATTATTAAAGTCTATGCGAGCTGGGTTGTCTTTTATTTATGTATTTGTTTTAATATTTATATGGTGTCTTTTAGCGTCTCTTATTAACGGAATAGTTTCATTTAAGTTTGACACATATTTCTAAACCACTTGCACTACTTATTAAAAATTCCCAAAAAATCCCCTTACTGAAAATTTTGATACTTTGCTCGTAGATTCGAATCTCACTACTTTTTAGAATCCCCCGGATGACGTGTACCTATGTACATGTACATCCAGGTTAGGTGAGCAGCTGATCACCCTGTACCTATGTACAGGTGTTCACAGATATTGATGTTGCGGGATAGAACAACTAGAAGAGTACGCACCTGTGTGCATGCATTCAGCTAGTTGAGCGGTGTTGAGAGAGACCCGAATGCCTGATGAATTTGGCGTTTGCCTGCGTATTTATATTCTACAAAATGCTGATGGCTGCAACGTTAAGGATTAAAATCGCTCCCGTCGAACGCTCTAGTTTATAATTAACTGTGAATATTTATATGACACTTTTCAAGTTCAAGTTCAAACTTAGGACAGAGTGATATTTACTTAGTAAGTTTATGCATTTTAGTAGTTCACACATTCCCCCTCCCTGACCACTTTGGTTACCAACGTTTTATCCAGACTTTTTTGCTTTAGAAGAGAGAAAAAAAAGACCTCAATTCGAGAAGACACATAGCATTTCACAAAATTTTACTATAATTTATTATATATTTCGTCAGTAGGCTTGTTCTGGCTTAGATCCACCCATTTGCATTTCATTTTGTAGTCTCCCATGCAGTTTTAAGTCCTCGTGTGGTTTGACAAGCTCTTTCTCTGTGACACTATTTATAAAAACAGTTACCAAAGACCTACAAACAATCCAAAAATATACCTCAATCGAGAGAACATGCGCACCTTAGTAATCGGGTATAATATAATCTTATTAACTTTCTGACTAATAGACATTGTTAATGTTTTCTCATTAAGTCTTTTACTAATAGACGTTGTTATTGATTTTAACTAAAGTGCTTTCTTTATCAACTCTTCTCACCTGACGTAGATCGTAGATATATTCCTGCACGCTAACCAAGGCGCGGTGTCACGGCAAAAACTAAACGCGACAATATGATAATATATCAAGTTTATTGTCGTACAGTCATATGCTTTTTCTTTTCGACCAAAGTTGCAGAATTCCCCATCTTTTTAAAACGCGAAGGCGAACCCACGTAAAGGTCCCTTCGTATCTTATCCTTGAATCCGCTCGCAAGGATATTATATAACAATCTGACCAACAAAACGTAAGTTGCGGTACTAGCACGCTGCAATGTGAGTATATTCGTGTTGGTGTATGATGAGAAAATGTCAGTTACTTAGATAGAATTCTAGGATCAGGTAGACGTGATAAGGGAGAGTTTTCTTCAGTTTGTAGAGCAAATGCATATCGAGAGCTTGAGCTCGCTAAGTAAAACCTTTTTCCTTCTAGACCGCGTTATTTTCTTATCATTTCAATCATTTCATGTTGATTTAAGAAGCAATGGAAATTCGGTTTCGCTCTTCAATTATAGCCATTCAAGAAGCAGTTTCTATAATTTTTTAGACAGTATGATTAGCAAGCTAAATGATTTGTATGAGTTGGCATCTTCAGGTCATTTGCCTGGTTTCGGGATCATTACAACTTGTGCTAATTTTCTTTGGTTAAGGAAATCATTAGCTCTAATGATTGCATTAAATAGCTGAGTAAGAGCTTTGATTAACATTTCTTTCAATACTTTTCCAGTAATCAAATCGAAACCAAGAGCAATTTTTGCATTATTATCTTTCATAGTGGGAGCATGCATTTCATTCTTGTTGTATGTAGAGTGCCCCTGTACCGATAGAAAGGGGTACGACTTTTAAAAAATTTGGTAACTATTTCAGAAAAATGTTTGTGCATGCAAATTGTCTTACCATTTACCACTAATGAACAAGTAGGAACTGGAAAGGTTTGGAGTAGTTCGGGTAAGTAATGAAAACAACAGAGCAGCAAGGCATTTTCAGGCTTTCCTTTATGTTACAATTTCTGGTGCGGAAGGTCACTTGAGAATATTTTATAAATCAATTGAAAAAATATTAAAAACTGTATCATCTATGGTTACAAATTTGTTACAGCGCAATTTTAAAGACTTTGGTTTTGCGAAATGATAGTTTGGGTTGGTCCGGGTATATTACATAAACTTTAGTTCCCATATCAAAGTTAACCTCACTTTGACTAACAGGAGATTTACTTTTCAAGAAATCTTTGGCACAATATTAGATAGATAAATTCTCTCATAATAATAATAGCGGATTGAGAAACGATCTCGTGATCACTCTGTACAACATGTCATTTAAACAATCCCATAAAAATGCGCACATCTGTATCCAATGTATAAATCGTGGTACCGTTGAGAAAAACATATTTGCAACCCAATTGCGTTGTGGGTAGATGCTACTGTAAATTTAACTTTTCATAAAAATCGCAACGTGCTCCGCGATGTTAATCGTGAGCTTTTACAAACCACGAATTGAACATTTCTTCTGTGCACACACCGCCTGTTCGCTATGATATCATATTGTTTATTTATTTGTTTTGTGGTCGGAAGATAGAAATCGCAAAACTAACCGCCATATAAATATTAATACACGTAATGCGGTATGCAGCTGAAATGAATCATTATGAGGATAAGCATCACATTTAAAAGGTCGATAATTAAATCAATTGAAAAGTTAAGTAACAGTATATTAAATCACAAAAGTCCATATAGTAAATCAATTTTAATTAAAGAACCAATATAACATTTTAACTAAAATAAAGTAACAACAGACATATAATTATCAATCAGTCCTAAATTATAACTTGAACTTTGAAAATCTATGATAGAAATTCTCAAGCAGATCATCAATCCAGTAGACTTTGTCTCACACCGTTCATCCGGTGCCCATTGGCAACTCTAGATATCCTAAGCCTGTAACCCCAACTTCAATCTGGCGGTCAGGTCTGTTAGTGGAAAGGCCGTCTCTGGATTAGGTCCCCCAAATCTAAAATTCTGCCGCAGTGCCTATATGCATTAACTTGCTCGGGCCCCCTGAGGGGGGAGTTGTAAAGTCCTAGCTCTAAGTTAAGTTACTTAAATTCATTAAATCATTGACAAATCGAATTTGGTATTGGTTTTCACCTTACATAGATCGATCCTACCTGAGCTACATAACCCCCACGTCATACAAGGGGCGTGCCAATATTGCATATGCGAAAAAAATATATTTAAACCTCTTTGCCAATTTACGAAAGAGATTCTCGTCCCTTTGCTCTAGAATTTGTACTGACATGTACCACTGAACGAAAAATATTAATTAATATGCATCGTCATGTTCAAAGCGCTATTAAACGCGGCTCAGCATTATCCGGAAGCAAAAAACTATCCGATTCGTAATCGAATCATTTTAATTATTGCAAATGCACCAAACTGTTCATGTTTAACATTTCAAATTTAATATTCCGTGTGCGCATTGTTCGCTCACGTAATTAAAAATTTATAATGAAATAATGGAATTACTGTCCATTTTGATTTTAACGAACAATTAGGCAAATCATGTTATGAAACGATGTGCGATGTAACGGAAAATTTGTGTTAAAGGCAGCTAATTCATGAAAAATGATATACTTTGGCACTTTTTAATTAATTAGTTTAATTAATACATAATTTTGGGAGCTAGAGCAGCATGTACAGAGTATAAAAAACATAAATTATTATAAACATAAGTAAAAAGAAATGAGAACGACATGATAGGTAATCTAGGATCCTGTATACTGAATATAAAATCATTGAGCACAAGTTCGAATTATTTTTATGCAAATTTCGTTACTGAGGAATGTTCCATCGACGTGGCATAGCAGAATTACTGGAGAAATAAAGTTGAACTCATTTATACTCATTTGCAACACACATACATTTTTTCACATAAATTCTCACAAATTGCTACTTCTGCTACTGCCACTAATTTCTTTAATTTTGGATGAGCAGTTCGCCAGTACCAAAAACTATGACCTCCTTGAAATTAAGTTGTTGACAGGTTCGAGCGTTTTTCTGTTTTCTACATAATAAATGCGCTCAGGCGCAACCAATCCCGAAGAAAGATAAGAAAACGATTCCAAATAACTACCGTCCAATTGCCTTAGTTCCCATCATGTCCATAGTCATGCAGAAACTGATCAATGAACAGCTCTTAAAATATCTCGAATTGGCAGGCATCATAAGCGATCGCCAGTATGGCTTCCGCAAGCACAGAACAACATTAGATCTCCTGCTACTTACGTAACTTGCCTGTGGACCAAAGCTATCAAGAGCTACGGCGAGTCTCGTGCATTGGCTCTCGACATATGGATGGACTGACAGCATACGGACTAACACCAGCACGGCTTCTATGGGTTTCCAATCTCTTAAGGAATTGAAGCAATCGAGTTGGTATTGATGGATATCTCTCGGAGGAATTTAAATTGAATGCCGAAGTCCCTCAAGGGTGTATATTATCTCCCACACTCATCCTGCTCTATATCAACGATCTCCTAGACAGGACAAACAATTCTATTTACAGTTTTGCAGACGACAGCACTCGTATATCCTCATTCATGTCGCGGACTCTAATGACCGCTGCTCGTTCTCAACGCGAGCGAAAAAATCAGGTTGCTGCCATCAATGAGGATATGGACGCCATCGTGGAATGAGGTGAGGAAAACAATGTCCAGTTTAATTAACGCAGGAGACTCAAGCAGCTGTCTTTTCAAAAAAAAGCAAACGCCGCAGGATCTCAATGACAGGACAGAGACTGACTCTGGCCTCATCCATAAGCTTGCTGGGCATCAACATAGAAGACAACATGTCTTGGCGTAATCACATCACCAAAATCGCCAAGGCAGCAACACAAAAGCTAGGAGCACTCTATAGAGCGAAAAAGTTGTCAAGGCCGTTTCTAGAATACTGTTCTCAGTGTGGAGCTCCGCACCCAAACACTGGCTCAAGATATTAGACTCCATACAGAGGAGAGTAGTCCGTCTTGCGGATGACCCAAAGTTGACTTAAGATAGCCTTGAACATCGAAGAAAAGTGGCGGACCTATTTTTTTACTATCGATACTACTACGGGTGTTCGAACGAGCTGGCACTTATGATTTCGCCCAGAGTTGTGCCAAACAGAAACACCTCCGTCAGGCACAAGCTTCTCACCAACATACGATTCAGTTGCGAATACCTAGGACGTCGCTGTTGCGGAACTTCTTTGTCTGGAGGACTGCCTCGCTCTGGAATAGGCTTCCGAGTAAATCTTTCCCGAAAACTACAACCTGCAGCGCTCCAAGTCCAACGTACACGCACCGCTCGTTGAGTGGTATAGGACTTTCCTTTTGTATGTGTGCCGAACATAAAGAAAATCATAAGACAGAAAACTACCTTGGAAAGTTTTCGGTGGGCCGTCCTATATATTTCATTTTACTCTGGCTAAAATACAAGATTACAAGTTATTTTGATATACCATCACCCAAGCTTACATGGACATTATCCTGATTCTGGTTCAAATCTAACAACGATATTTTCTTGAGCAATTCTTCTTCTTCTGATGCCGTCTTCTCGTTGAAGGTTGGCGACCACATTTCTGAATGCGTCTCGGTCTCGTGCTACATGGAACAGTTCTTCAACATTCATTCTTGTCCATTCTCTTATATTACGAAGCCAGGATTTTTTTCTTCCTATTCCCTTCTTCCCTTCTGTTCTTTCTTGCATTATGTTTTGCAGCAGTATGTATTTGTCGTTGCGGAGAATATGACCTATGTATGCTGTTTTACGGATCTTGATAATCTTTATTAGTTTCCTTTCATGTCCGATGCATCTCAGTACTGCTTCGTTCGCTATTCTATATGTCCAGCGTATCCTTAGCATGCGCCTGTAAATCCACATCTCGAATGATTCCAGCTTTTTGACAGTTTGAGCTTTTAAGGTCCAGGTTTCTACCCTGTACAATAATACTGACCACACATAACACTCCATAAACCTTAGTCTAATTCGCAGGCATAGACTTCTATTTGTAAACATTGAAGAGTAAGCAATAAATGTCTTTCGAGCCATTTCTATTCTGATCTTGATTTCTTCATCTGGATCCAGTAAGTCATTAATGATTGTTCCAAGATATTTGTATTTTTGAACCCGTTCTACTTGTTTTCCATTAAGTGTGATAACAGGGTGAATATTTGGGTTTTTACTTATTACCATGAATTTCGTTTTTTCTATATTAATGGTAAGTCCTACTTCTTCGCATGCTCGGTTAACTCTACCTAGTAGAGTTTGTAGTTTTTCTGCGCTCTCTGCCATTATTGCAGTATCGTCTGCGAATCTAAGATTATTGATAAGTGTCCCTCCAATATTCACCCCTTCTTCTCTTTCCTCCAGCGCCCTCCGAAACACAAACTGAGAGTACAAATTAAATAGTTGCGGGGACAGGACGCAGCCTTGTCGGACTCCTTTTGGATTTTGATTTCGTCCGTTTCCATATCTTCAACCCGCACTACTGCTGTTTGGTTAAAGTATAACTTCTTTATTATACGAATGTCGCTTTGATCCAGGTTGATACTTTTTAGGTTCTCGATAAGTCTGTCATGTTGGACTTTATCAAAGGCCTTCTGGAAGTCGATTAAATAGACGAATACATTTTTATTGTACTCTTTACACTTCTGTAGCATTACTTTAAAAGCGAACAGAGCTTCTCTAGTTCCTAATTCCTTTCTGAAACCAAACTGCATCCCATCCAGTTGTTCTTCACATTTGCGGTATATTCTCTGTTGGATGATTTTTAGGAGGAATTTTAAAGTGTGGCCGATCAGGCTAATCATCCTATATTCGTCGCATGACTTTGG
Organism: Pissodes strobi; assembly: GCA_016904865.1. Classification (NCBI taxonomy): domain Eukaryota; kingdom Metazoa; phylum Arthropoda; class Insecta; order Coleoptera; family Curculionidae; genus Pissodes; species Pissodes strobi. Next base: position 198,208 of record MU183928.1, read on the forward strand.
GTTGTTTTTTTAGGTAGCGGAATAAACACTGATTTAAGCCACTCTCTTGGAATATCCCCTGTTTTATATATTCTATTTAGAAACTCTGTAAGGCAGGTCAAGTTTATGTCGTCCAATCTTTCCACATCTCTATCGGAATGTTGTCAGGTCCCACAGCTTTGTCGTTTTTTGATGTCTTAATCGCATATTCCACTTCCGATTTAAGAATATCTAAATGATCCGCCTGTCCATCTTCCTCTCTTGAATCTTCTCGTTCCGCTGCAAACAGGCTTGTTACGTATTCTTCCCAGGTTCGCTTTTTATCTTCCTCCATCAGCTGAATATCTCCCTGTATGTTTCTTGTGACCATTGATGTTTTTTTGTCGTATCCTGTAAGTTCTTTTAATTTTTTATGCATATTAAAGACATCGTGTTTGTTATTTAGTTTCTCTATTTCACAGCAATTTTCTTCCATCCATTCTTCTTTGGCCCTCCTTATGTCATGTTCTATTTGTCTTTTTAATTGTTTGTATCTTTCCCTTTTGATGTTTTTGTGTTTACGCCTTTCTTCCATAAGGTTAATGATATCCTCATCCCTCTATGTTTTTTTTGCTGTTTGATCCCTTATGCCCACGACTTGTTTCCCTACCTTCAGCATTGTTATTTTAACCTTGTTCCAGGTAGTATCAGGTTTGTCGTTGATGTTTCGGATAGATCCCTCGCAATTAATCCGTTGAACTGCGTTTGGTATGGTTCTTTTTTGAGTTTTTCCAAGTTCACTTTCTTTGGTCTTATTGGTCGTTGCAGTTTCCTCAATCTCACTTTTACACTGGCCAACAGTAAGTTGTGGTCAGTATCACCGTCCGCACTTGGATAGGTTTTTACGCTTTTTATGCTGTTTCTAAACCGTCTGTTGACACATATAAAATCTATTTGATTTCTAATAAGATTGTATTCATTGCCGCCAGGTGATGTACAGGTGTAAATTAGCCGAGGGGGCAGTTCATAGAAGGTGTTTGTGTTGACCAACTCTTTTTCCTGGCAGCCTCTTTCTTTTCTATCTCCCAGTCCAAAATCCCCCACAACATTGCTAACTCTGCCTCTACCAACTTTGGCGTTAAAGTATCCCGGGATTATATTGAGTTCGTGCCTCTTTAGGTTTTTGGTTAATTCATCCAAATCTGAGTAGAACTTTTTTATACTTACTCTTCACTTGAGCAATTATCCTTTGACACATTTTAATAGTTCTTCTGCCGTCATATCATCTGTGGATGAGGAATAAGTGGAATGACAGTTGTGTGGAACGACCCTTTAATGGAGGGACAACTGAACGGAGTGGAAAGAGGATGCAAATACTAACTATTAGCTTAGCATAGGTACTGTAGGGATAACATGATAGGAAAGTGGGTGGAACAACAACTGAATAGGGTATATTAACATGGATAGACACTGTAGGGATAGAGCTTATTATGATAGGAAAATACATATTTACTCTTTACAACGATCAACCCAAAAGGATAATCCAGAGCAGCATTTGAAACCATGTACTGAAATCTGCTAATAGAATAACTAAAAAACTGGGTGAAGAATGAAGCAAATAAATGGTTTCAAGAGTATAAAGTATATGCACCAAATACCATAAATTTGTAAAACAGATAACTGTGTATCTAACAGACATACGGTTTGAAGGATATTTAGCATGTGTGTGTCCCAAGCAGAGGTGTACGCATCTTGAAAGTTGCAACAGTGGACGAGATCAGACAAAGAAGTGAAGAGAAAGTAGTAACTAGTAATTTGCTTTGATAGCCAAGCTGCACTCAGGGGGATCTGTGCAACCAGGATTACAGAAATCTGGTTCAGGAGTACGGGGATGCCCTGGAGAGGCTGGCACAGAGCAAGATAGTGAAGGCGACATGGGTACTAGGACAGATCAGGGTGACGATCAACGAGGTTCTAGAAGAAGAAGAAGAAGAAGGAGGAGGAGGAGGAAGGGACCCACCACCCTCCCGCAAGCGAATCCTGATGGGCTCGTCAGTGCCCTCGCCCTGAAGAGACCAAAATTTAATATTTTGAGTGAATCTCCTTCTTCATCTTAAACAGCCTTTATTAAATAATCAGTTCTATGCGAACCACACCAGGTTCCGTTCAGCGAGGGCCCACATGATCAAAGTGAGCAGGCGGGTAAAAGGGCAATTCCCTTCACGGTGTGGCAGTAGCCCGGGAGGTTCCAAAAACCCTCCAAAATATTCTGAAAGAAAAACTTCCCTACTTTGTTTAATTTGCTTCTCCTTTCAGCCCTGCGCGCGGGTCCTAATGTGCTCCGTCTTGGTTACAAATATATAAAAATTATACAAGACGTGTACATCGTACATACATATAGTAATGATAGCGTAAATAAAATTGACATCCTTGATAAGCAGTCAAACGGGAGCACCCAGCAGTGTATCTTGCACGAATTCACCTAATACCTTAAGTTGGTCGTCTTCATTCAATCTTCTCAACAATTCTTCCGGTCTTCCAGGTAGGCCAACATCCCGCAGAATCGCCACCAAATGGTATCTCTGGTCCGCGTAGCTGATGCAGTGGTACAGGATTGTCCTCCTCACCGTGACATGTGGGACACTCGGCAGCATCCAAGTTGCCGATTTTGTGGTAATACTCTGAAAATTGACCATGTCCTGTTAGGAACCGAATAATCTTACGGTTAAATTTAAATCCCATAATGCCCCTTCCCTGTATACTAGGTGGAATCTGATAGGTCCATCTGCCAGTGCACGCCTTATCCCATTCTCTTTGCGACACTATCAGTATTCTTTCACTAACACGCTCCTTAAACAGCCTTTTAAGTCTAGGTTCAACCTGAATATCAATACCATCTCTGTTGGTCACTAAGCCCCTTATATATTTAATGTGGTCTATTCGCTTGTACATCATCTGTTCTATTGGCGGTATATTAGCCAATACGGCCGCAGCCTGTGCGGACATAGTCCTATAGGCTCCAATGGTGGTCCTGGCGACCAATCTTCTAATATATTTCAACTGAACGAGGTGGTAGATGAACTTGCCAGGTTCGGCTGGAGCATAGGTCCAGAGCCTTTTTTAGGCCTCTCTAGAGCCCAAGTAAGAGCTGCAATCAGAGAGCGGACTGTATTTGCCAGAGCGAGGCACGTGGCCTTCGGGTCGACAGTAGTGCAGAACGAGAATACTGTGTGCTTGCCATGGAGAAATCTTCCCCTTTATCAGAAGGACAGAAAGGCTGCAGTAAACTGAAGGTGGAATTGGTGGATGGAAGAAGATCTGGGGTATGCTGCAAGGTTTCCTGGTCTATCAGCAAGATCCCTTGGTAGCTCTCCCCTAAACTACTACTTCTACTTAAATCTCTTGCAAAATATTTTGTGGGATGATTATTCTTAAGTAAAGAGAATTACTTCTTGCAAGGGTGTACAAAAATTAAGCAGAAGGTTTTTTTCTGATCAATAGATGCATCAATCAGTAGTTTTCTTCAAATTTAAATTGCTACAAAATCTCGAACTAAAATATTTTAGGAACTATTATTCTAATTTACGTACTCGTAATAACAAGTATATTTTCCGCTCATAACGATCTCGCTTAGCTAACTCAAAAGGCTTCACTCTCATGAATTTCCAGGTTGGTGTTATCGAAAGGGTGGATAACCTCAACATTCACATGTTGATGGAATCATTGTTCCTGTCTTTGGTTATAGTCTGGTGAACAGTGTTCATCTGAAGATCTTGATGAAGGTCGCTATTGACAATGTGCTTTATTCTAAAACCTTCGGAGAGTTAGAATAATGCTCTTGCTAGAATAATGTCAGCGCTATATGTCATAAGTCCACACTGCTAATTAATTCATTAATGCAGTCAATTTTCTCTGAAATATTCTGGAAAGTGAACACAATCGAGGCATTTTTAACGGAGGGTTCTGATGATGACGATGAGGATCTAATTCACCCAAACATGACTCTTTGTCATTCAAAAGAGAACCTGCCAGGTAATGCCAGTTTTGAATAATTAGTGGAAAGTTAATATAAAATACTAGATATTTATAATTTCCTTTTTACTTGTGTGCTTATCAACCTGAATTTCAACACCATCTCTGTTGATCACTAAGCCCCTTCCATATTGGATGTGAACTATTCGCTGGTACATCATCTGTTCCATTGACAGTATATTAGCCAATACGGCCGCAGCCTGTGCGGTCACAATCCTATAGGCTCCAATGATGGTCCAGGCGACCAATCTTCAAATAGAGTTCAACTGAACGAGGTGGTAGATGAACTTGCCAGGTTTGGCTCTTTTCTCTGTTTCTCATTTCTCGTAGATGTTTATCTATAGACTCTAAATCATGTAGTTCATATTGAACAGTCAACTGGAACCTGGAATTATAATATTCTAGGCTGATGAGGCGATTTTACCGGTACTACTAAGTCTAAACTGTGACTAAGACCTGTTTTATTAGAGAAGATAAATTCGGATACTCAATTTGTGCTTTCCTTTTTTGGAGTAGCATCCAGTCCTTGTCGCGCCATAGCAATTATTAAGATAATTGATGGGTTTCCCCAAATCATTGAATTTGCAACAGGTATATTTCTCCTTTTCTCTTCCATCCACTGATTAATAACACGCTATACCTTACAGAGCCCCAAAACGCTTGAGGCACGAGTAACGCAGGGCTCAGCCCTTGGACCGTCCCGGTACTCAATATTCACACATGATATACCATCATATTACGACGCGCAATTTTCTTTGTATACTGATGATACAATGATACAATTTGTCCACAACAATACAACGAGGATAAGCGATGTGCAGCAGGAGGCAACAGACGAATTCACAACATGGATGGCAAACTGGAAGATCAAGGTGAATGAGCGCAAAACGCAGACCGTAATCCTCTAGAGGAGGAGAAAGGCTGACAGGCCGCACATTCGGATAAACAACATCAATGTACCTTGGAACGACGAAGTCAAGTACCTTGGAGGGCACCTGCACCGTGGCTTGACCTACAAAAGGCACATCTAAGCGGTAAGGGACAAAACCTAAAGAGCAATGGCTATGCTAAAACCCATGATCGGGAGACATAGCCAAATGTCACTGAAGACTAAGCTCACTATGATAAAGACAATAGCTAGGCCTCAACTGACACTTGGTTCAACTGGTAGTGAAAACCAGCATAGATATGAGGGCAGCTTTCGCACCATGGTTCGTCAGAAATGCCACCTACAGGCTGATCTACAGTGGCAACCGTAGGAGGACTTCATACTCGAAAAGGCAAGGTGCGTATTCCAAAGCGCAGAGAACCATGCCGAGGAAGATCTGAGACAAACTATAAATTGCAATCCAGGCGACCTAGGAAGACGCAGATGGGCTAAACACAAAAGACTTAGGAGTCTAATTGTGTGATCGTACAAGAGACGATCAGAGTGGAGTAATACCCAATCCTGCTTCTTACATCCCTACTAGGACGACACAACAATCAAGCGAGGCATGATCTTAGTAATCACAGCAAGGCACCAAAATAGGGAGACCAGGACTTAAAAGGAGCCATTCCTGGAATTCCTTTCTACGGCCTGCAGTAGAGGCCCCTAGGGGGTTAAAGCATAGGTCGGAACATAGCTGAGTTTTTAGTGGGTATGTCAGCTTTGCTAGTGAATCCCACACTAACCCCTCAGGTGGGTGTGCGTAAGAGAATATTTTCTCAGAATACAAAAAACACCTGGGGAGTCCACTGCTTGTCTCGATCTTCGGTTAAAACACCAAAACATAGAAAATAGGGCTTTTACATCTTCTGAAAATGACTTCCATAAATATAACAGAACTTGTAGGGGGAAGTTTTGCCACTATGATGCGTTTGACTTGGTTAAATAGTGCAATAATTGAAAAAATCTTAACACCAAATAAGCACTTACTTCCA
>MU183929.1:7852-31766 GCA_016904865.1 Pissodes strobi
ATAATAATAATAATAATAATAATAATAATAATAATAATAATAATAATAATGCTCCCAAAGAGCTCCCGGACGGATGGCCCTGCTCAATATAGACCTATTACATGCCTCCCCACTTTATATAAGATACTTACAGCATGTATCACTAACAGAATTTACAGGCACGCCGAGGAAAATAACATCTTAGCAGAGGAACAGAAAGGTTGTAGAAGAGATCACCAAGGGTGCAAAGAACAACTTGTTGTAGACTCTGTGATCCTTAGACAAGCACAGAAAGACTATCGGAATATAAATACTGTTTTTGTGGACTACAGGAAAGCATTTGACAGTGTGCCTCACTCCTGGCTTGTCAGGATCCTGCAAATCTACAAAGTTCATTCAATTATTGTTACCTTCCTTTCAACAATAATGAAAGGGTGGCGACCAAACCTACATCTGCAGATCGGTCAAAACTCTATCAGTACTGACGAAATACCCATCTGTAGGGGAATATACCAAAGGTACTCATTAAGCCCGCTCTGGTTCTGCCTCGCAATGAATCCCCTCTTGACGAATGAGACAAAATACGGCTTTAAAATCAAAGCTAGCAGAAACACCAATTACACCATCTCTCATCTTCTTTACATGGATGACATCAAGCTATACGCAGCAAATCAGCGTCAAATCAACGATCTTCTCGACGTAACCCACAGATTCTCCAAAGATAATGTATGGAGTTTGGGTTGTATAAATGCAAAACGCTTCACATTGAGAAGGGAATTGTTATAGATGGAGACGTGCAACTACCAAATGGAGAGTTCATACAGGCAATTTAACAAGGAGAAACGTACAAATACCTCGGATTTCAACAGGCTAGATTACTCGACCACAAGCAGGCAAAGGGCAGAATCCAGGAGCAATAGACCAAAAGAGTGAAATTACTTATGAAGTCTGAGTTAAACGCAGGCAATTTAGTTCGGGCAATCAACACCTACGCCACGCCTGTTCTGACTTACTCTTTTGGAATCTTAAGATGGACAAAACCCGAACTAGAAGGTATCCACGACACGAACAATGATGACGAAGAACAACAACCACCGTCCTAAGGCGTCCACTATTAGAACAACACTACCCCGAAAGGACGGAGGAAGGGGCCTTATAGACCTTACCAACTTACACTGTCGGCAGGTAACAAAATTGCGTGAATTCTTTTACAGGAAAGCCGAAACACCGGGTCTACATCGAGTTATATCCAAGACCGATAAGGATTACTGACCTCGGAACCTCGCCTCGCCTGAAGCAGATTTCAATGGAGTTTCAGATACTGAGAAGTTCGAACAATGGTCACAAAAGGTATTGCACGGACGACATCATCCCGACCTCAATCAGCCTCATATTGACAAGGAAGCATCAAATAAATGGCTTAATAGCGGTACCCTTTTCCCAGAAACTGAAGGCTTCATGATCGCTATCCAAGACCAGGTTATTAGTACTAATAACTACAAGAAGTTTGTCATCAAGGACCCCAACACCCAATCCGACAAATGCAGGAAGTGTCAAGAATCATCAGAGACTATTCAACATATAACAGCTGGTTGTCCTGTGTTAGCTAATACTGACTATCTGCATCGACACAATCAAGTGTGCAATATCATTCACCAGAAACTAGCCAACAAGTACGGTCTTCTCAACACCTATACACCGTATTATAAGTACCAGCCACAGAAGGTTCTCGAAAATGACAATTTTACTCTACTACGATAGGTCCATTATCACCGATAGACTGGTGACGAATAACAGGCCTGACATAGTGGTGGTGGATAGAAGAGTCAACTCAGTCTTTCTCGTCGACGTAGCCGTACCGAACACCCACAGCGTTCTCAACAAACATCACGAGAAAATGATCAAGTACGCAGATCTCGCCATTGAGATTAAACAGATGTGGCATTGCGAAAAAGTGGAAATAGTTCCAGTTATTATATCATCAACCGGCATAGTGCCTAATACCTTGCACGACAGCCTCGCCAAGCTGGTACTACCCAAAAACACCTTCTCTGACATCCAGAAGGCGGTTATATTGAATACTTGCCATGCAGTACGCAAGTTTATGATGTGATTTGAGCCTAAGCCTTTTGATACTTAGTATCCGGGATAGGTAAATCATACCAGATCTAAGCTGAGTACAAAAAGAATAATAATAATAATAATAATAATAATAATATTAATAATAATAATAATAATAATAATAATAATAATAATAATAATAATAACCCCCCGCGAGGTAGCTGAAGTTTGGTCCGGCTGCTTTGGGGCGTGACGTCCCGACAGGTCCGAGTTACCTAGCAGTAGGTAAAAAATGCCGTATCCTCTGCTTTAAAGGGGAACACCCATGAAAATGGAGAACAACCGAAGCCTCGGAGAGGCTTGACATTACAACTTGCGGGACATCGGTGGCAGGGTGCTGAGACGGGCCCCTGTTGCACAAGAAGCTACAGCTCCACAACCACAAGAACGACACAGGTGTCACCTAAAAACCTAGATACCGCCCGTTGAGGGTGCTGCGCAGGAACTTCAGCCAGCGCTTACTGAGGCGAGATTACCCAGACGACGCATGAAATGGACACCGTCCATGAATGAATCGAAAATGCGTTTCTATTTTAGGGTAACACAGTTAGGACGAGAGACCTTCGGCTATCGACAAGGACTGCATACTGAATTCTACAGAGATTATCCAGAGTTGCAAGTAACATAGAAGAGAGTGGCAGATCAATATCATTTTATCATCAGAAACAATCTCATTCCAGCTGCAAGACTTAACACCGTCAAACAAGAAGTAGAACGCGAACTGCCAAACCTGCACAACAAAACGAAGATAATGAGGATCATGATGATCATGATGAGAATGAGAATCGTGATAATAACAATAATGGTGACCAGGACGGAGACGCTGGGCATGTGGGTGGGACACCTCAAGTAGCAGAGCACCAGCGGAACGGTGGGGTGCATGATTTAAATAGAGATAATGTGGACATCGAAGGATTATTCGAAACTTCTCTCAAAGATGAGAAAGCTAATTGTGGAGTACAATGGCACCGACCCATTAAGTAGACCACTATTATCTAGGTTGAACCCCTCAAAAAAAAATAGGAATCGCCATTACTACTATGAACAACCGAATTCTGTCAAACTATATCACCCAGGCGAACACGTTGGACCACTTCCATTAACTTCTACTGCGCTGCTGGAAGGGCCATTGCCCGAATCCTGGGAACCAAAGTACGAACAAAGAGAACGGCGCAAATAGTGGACGAGCCACAAACACCTAATTGGGACAGAAGATTGAATGCTAAGATGACATGCGAAGAGATATAGGGAGGCTAAAAGAATACATCAATGGAGTAAGGTCCCATAGGCTGGAAGCTTGTGTTCGATCAATCATGACTCGATATCGAATCCATGCTCGTGATGATCCAGAAAACCAAACACACCAGCAATGTCTTGACACTTGACAAAAATTATCTGTATTTTCGGGGCGTTTAAAGAGGTACAAATCGAGTAATAAAAGAAAACGAGATAATGTCTTATTCCAACGATCAGAAAAAATATTCTACAGAGCGTTAAATACGAGGGTTAGAGAATCGAACAACAAATGTCCCAGCAGTGACGATGTTGAACAATTTTGGAGAAAACAGTTTGGAATACCGACCCAGTGTAACGTTGAAGCCGGTTGGATTGCGGGGGAGCGCCGGACCTCCCAGGAATACGACCAAATGCCTTTAAGTCAGCAGAAGTTACAAACGTCATCAGAGATACCCATAACTGGAGGGCACCAAGCCCAGATGGAATACAGAACTACTGGCTCAAGAAACTCCAATGTATCCACGAAAAATTAACAAATTTAATTAATGACTTAATCGCCAATCCTGAAAATATGCCACGCTTTCTATTTCAGGGTGCCACATACCTTCTATTAAATGATCCGGAAAACACGGAGGATCCTTTCAAGTACCAACCAATCACGGGTCTCCCAATGTTGTACAAAGTGATAACAACCTGCTTAGCGCACCGGCTATATGCCCACTGTGAGCGAAACAAGATCGTTGCTTACCAACAGAAAGGATACGCTAAGGGTTCTATGGGGTGCAAAGAGGAACTCATAATCGACTCTGTCATCTCTGACCAGGCATTTTCCAAGGGTAAGAATCTGTACATGGCTTACAACGATTATAAAAAGGCTTACGACTCTGTGTCTCATGGCTACTAAAGATTCTTCAAATATATAAGACTGATGCTAACATTGTTAAGTTTTTAAGGCATGCCATAACATCTTGGCAAACGAAAATATATCTTAATGAAGCAGGGATTACCACCGAAAACATACAAATAAAAAGAGGTATATTTCAAGGAGACGCCCTCAGCCCGCTATGGTTCTGAATTGCGATGAACCCTCTATCCCACCAGCAGAATTCTACTTCCTATGGATACAATATCAAAAACAACAACGAAGCAGGAGAGAAAGTCAATCATTTGCTCTCTATGGATGACCTAAAACTTATGGGAGCCACCAAAAATCACACCTAGAACAAAAGTTGAAGATTGTAGAACAATTTTCCATAGAAATTGAAATGCGGTTGGGACTGGAAAAGTGCCGTACAGTGAACATCGTACGAGGTAAAGTAGGTCCAGGTGACTTTGAACTCAGGGACGGCCAGAATATCGAGGCAATAAAGGGAGATGAATTTTACAAGTACCTCGGGATGAAACAAACAATGCGCATAACACATGGCGCAATGAAGGCTGAATTAACAGAAGGATTTACTAGAAGGATAAACGTTTGGCAAAAACTCAACTTAACAGCAAAAATCTCTGCAAGGCTATCAATACTTATGCCGTCTCAGTTTTTGGATACTCGTTTCGATTGGTAGCATGGACCGGCACTGACATTGAAAATATCCTGAGGAAAACAAGAACCTTACTTACAAGAGCATACAAACTAGTAGGTGGAAGAAGTCTAGCGGATCTACGTAAACAATTGGATCGGCATACATTTTACATGTAAATACGTCTCCATAAAGTAAAAAAAGAAAAGTATATTACCTTCCATACAAATAGATGGATTAGGGCAATCACATACCTATAAATGCAGATTTCGAAACTACCTCGATTTGAACGTTTCATTCAGTTGCCTCGAGAGCAATTTTTCCAACAATGATTGTAAGTTTACCTAACGTCAGAGTTTATTCTAACTCATGGAAATCCTCGATGGGAAATTCAATAAATCGTATGAAAAATACATGACAATCCACCCGTCGCCGTCGTACCGTTCCAGATACAATGGATTTTGCCAGAAGATGTATGTAGCCAAGAATATATTAAATTTGCCAGTATAGGATTTTTCTTCAAGCGGCACGGTCATATGTCTTAGTTGTATATTTTTTGCGACATTTTTGTTTGAAACGTGAAAGAATAGATCCAATATCAAAGCTTATAGGAAATTTTCCTATTTTTTATGGCTTATATATAGGTACCGTTTTACATAAAACTTTATTTTTGAATAATAATCCGAGGAGCCGAAAACGCATATATGAGTGGTTAAAGTTGAGTGAAACTATGAATAACTTTAAGAGGAAAATATTAAAGGAGACAAGTATTTAAATTTCTATATAAAGTTTACAACGTGGAAGATTTTTAACAAGACTAATAAAAACTCTAATTAGCTCTTTGGCTGGCTTCATATTTTTCGCTTTTCATCTTATTAAGGACATAATAGAATTTTAATGCATGAGAGTTATGACCCTTTGGCTATATTCGCAGTTTATAAATTGAAATTTTAGGTAAATAAATGAGCCTGCAACTTAGGAATTATTGGCCATTTATGGAACTCAGATCATAATGTTAATAATTCGATGTTAAGCTTAATATAATTTTTTCATCGTAACTATTTGCTATTTACCTTTCATGAATCTCTAATAGATCCGTTTCGGTCCAGACCTCGCGATATAAGAATTGAAAATTTTGACCCTAACGAATCTAATACTTACAATGCTTTACGCTTCTAAGGCAAATCTGAAAGGATAAAATCTAAAAACGAAAATGTTAATTATTACCTATAGAGTTTGGAACATTTTTTTATGAAGATTTTTCATATTATATTTAGATGCAACATTTCTACAAGCCTTTTGACTCGATAAGAGAGAGTTACAGCATGTAATCATATTTACTGTGGTCATATAATAATCTGATAGATTCAAATATACCGAGAAAACACGAAAATGTGAAATCTTACCTCATGATAAAGAACCATTAAATTTTAAAAATACAGCTAGATTGTTCTAAATAAGAACTATTTATATTCATTAAAGGAGATTAACAGAACATTGTGTTAGATAAATTTTCTAATGTTCTTAAAATTTTAAAACTTACTTTTTCCTTATACGTCATTCCAAAATTTCCAACTATAAGTTCAAGCCGGAAATAATAGTCAGTGACTCATTTTTAGTTTTAAGGCACGCTACAAGGGGTAAGGGAAGAGAGAAGGAAATTCCAGTGGCGGATACAATTGCTTTGTAAATTAATATGTTATAATAACTATATAATGGAATAGTAATGAGAAGACTTAAGCAAATATCCACTTAAAAAAATAAAGTTTATGCACATAAATATGCATGATTTTAGTCTAAGATATGCAAAAAAACGTATATTCAAAATTATTCCTAAGTCTAGTAATAAGCAACAAAATTGTACTACAAACAAATAGAACTATGTATTCATTAAGGCTAGGAGAAAAAGAGTCATGGATGATAAGAGGTTTTTCTTATGATAAAATACCATATTGAAAGTTGCATCGAAAGTTTACATCAAAAATCAATAAAATTTTAAGTTTACTACTCGTTATCGGAGGTTTGATCAGCATTTGATTCAGAATCATTACTATCACTACTTTCCGAACCAACATTGATAATAAGAGGTTCAACTATAACTTCGACCGTAGTATCCAAATCCCACAATTTTCTGTTTTATTACATGTTCGATACACTTCTGCCAATTATCAGCTGTAACGTTATCAATAACTTCGTTTAACAAACACGCATACACGGTTTTTACCAATGCATGTTCGCCCACAGTTAAATGTCTTTTCACTTTTTTTGCAGGGGGGGGGCAGGACTTGTCGAAGCTCCGCCCTGTTCTATTTTACAAGTTAATATTTTGAATTAACAATACAAAAATGCACAGTCCTTCGCAAAGGTGCAACCGGGGAGACATTGAAAATGATGATTAAAAACGCAAAAATGTAATTTGCGTTGAAATTCATATAGTTTCCAAAAGCAGAGTTTAAAAAAGTAAAAATACAAACACACTAGTGTTTATATAATATAGGTATATAATTAGAGAAATGCATTTTTAGCAATAATATTAAACATTATCATAATTAAAACAAAAAAAATTAAGCGAGTCTGCTAGTACTCGAGACTGATGTGTAAACATATCCTATAACGACATGGGTTGTAAAAAAATGATAACAGCAAGTTATGTTCCCAAGCGGTAACCCATCCAAGTACTAATCACGCCCAACGTTGCTTAACTATCGGACGAGAACTGGCATTTTCAACGTGCTAGCTTATTCATAGAATAAAAACAAAAACATTTGCATTTATAATATTAGTTAAGATTCTTTAATAATACGCACTGGCAGCTTCGGAGCGGATTAATTCGCTGCACAAATTCGACACGAAAATCTAATGCCACCAGGAATAACATCAACATATGGACACAGCATATTTACCTTATAATCTTGGGCCGACATCCTTTAATTTGGGGCAGTCAATAACCAGCTTTTTCAAATTTTACTGTTTTAAGCGTCTGGGCATCTGACTAATACTTTTGACAGTTCGTTTAACTTAAAATAATAATATAGCTTTTTTATCATCTAAAATCCGATAAAAACCATTTTAAATGACACAATTGTATAAAAATCCGAAAATTCGGACTCTTTTAGGACGATAGCCGTGGCTTCGGACAAATTTGTCCTGGATTTTGAAGCGAGAATTCATTTTAAATTCAACCGTCCATTAAAAAAACCAAACTTATAGAAGGAAAATTATAGAAGAGGGCCATGACTGAATATTGTTTTAAAAGTCTGGAAATCTAAATAATAATTTTGACGGTTCGTTTAATTTTAAATATGCTTTTATATCGTCTAAAATCCGTTTAAAACCGATTTTAAATGGCAAAATTGTATAAAAATCCTTCACGGACCTCCTGGATTAGCTTGCTCCTCAATGCGACAGCTTATAGTGTCACAATCGGTTTACACATTTTCGTCCCAATTGCCGAGATTTACCCTCATAGCGCCGCGTAAGATGTTTACACATCAAAAATGTGCGAAAAAATTACCCTTCACTTTTAGATAGGAAAATCTATTAATATATAATTAGTCATAACGTTACTGTAATATTTTTAACCTGTTCTGATTCTGTTTAGCCCGTTTTGGCTATTTCTAGTCACTTTTGGTTAGTCGTTCAAACATCTTTCCGTTAATTCCAACTTATTGATGCGTAAACATCTTACGTGGCGGTATGAGGGTAAATCTCGGCAAATGGGACGAAAATGTGTAAACCGATTGTAGCCGCTAGGGCGGTATTATATACAATTTTGCTATTTAAAATCATTTTAAATGGATTTTAGATGAGAAAAAAGCATATTTTAAATTAAACGAACAGTCAAAAGTATTATTTATTAATTATTATATTCGCAGTGTGTTTGGATCCATAGCACAACTTATTTTTGATGGACGGCTGGATTTAAAATGAATTTTCGCTTTAAAATTCACGACAAATTCATCCGAAGCCACGGCTATCGTCCTAAAAAAGTCCGAATTTTCGGGTTTTTATACAATTTTGTCATTTAAAATCATTTTTAAACGAATTTTAGACGATAAAAGAGCATATTATTATTTTAAAATAAACGAACTGTCAAAAGTATTATTCAGATGCCCAGACGTTTAAAACAATATTGAGTCATAGCCCTCATCTAAAATTTGCAAAATTTGGTTATTGCCTTTCCCAAATCTAAGGATGTCGGCCCAAGATTACTAGGTAAATAAGCTGTGTCCATATGTTGATGTTATTCCTGATGGGATTAGATTATCGTGTCGATTTTGTGCAGTGAATTAATCCACTTCGAAGCTGCCAGTAAGTATTATTAAATAATCCTAACTAATATTATAGATGCGAATGTGTTCGTTTGTTTGTTTCTTACGCTTTCACGCATAAACTGTTCCGATCATCATTTCATCAAATTTTGTACAGATATTTTCAAGAGGATAGTAAAGAACATAGGACACTTTTAGCTTTTACCCGGGGCTTCGTTCGCGTTGATTTTTTATTATTTTAAACTTGGTTATTAAACCTAATTTTTATTCTATGGCCAAGCTAAAACGTACAGGCAACGGCCATAGCATGTTGAAAATGCCAGTTCTGGTCCGATCACTAAAGTTAAGCAACGTCGGGCGGAGTTAGTACTTGGATGGGTGATCGCTTGGGAACACAACGTGCTGCTGTCATTTTTTTTACAACCGATGTCGTTATAGGATATGTTTACGCATCAGTGTCTCGACTACTAGCAGACTCGCTCAATTTTTTTTAGTCATATGAACTGACTCCGATACGTTATAATCAAATTTAATCTTCGTTATGGTTAATTTTAGTTAGTCGGCAAAATTCGGTTAATTCAAGTTCGTTTCACCTTCCCTTAATTTAATCTGTTTTGATATGTTTTAGCCCATTTTGGTACTTTTGGTTACTTTTGGTTAGTCGTTCACTCAACTTTCAGCTAATTTCAGTTAGATTTAATTTATTTTAATTATTTGAACCGGCAAAACGTTATAACCAATTTTAGTGTTTTTGGTTAGTCACCAAAATAAGGTTAATTTGAATTAGTTTCAACTTACTTCAATATTTTTAATTTTTTCGATACGTTTTAGCCCGTTTTGGTGCTTTTAGTTATTTTTGGATAGTCGTTCAATAAACTTTCGGTTAGTTTCAGTTAGTTCCAATTTATTTTAGTCATTAGAACTGATTCCGATACGTTATAATCAATTTAAGTTTAAATAAACACGATCTCTCACGCGTACGACGTTATGTGTGGCAAATGTAGCATGCACTTTTTCACGATTTGAGGTCCTATTTAGGAAAACAGAAACATTTTCAATGTTAAAACAAAACGATAACCTAAACCCGCAAGCGCGACTATGCAACAGATCTCTCACAGGGTACATGCTCGTTTACTGTTGCAACGTTGCGACCTCCGCCCGACGGTCGTAAAATATCAGTACATTTACGACCGTCGATCGCGAACCTCTGTTAAAATACAGCTGCTTCAAATGCTCCGCGTATCGCGCGTATACGGGCCACAATGAATTTGGCAGCGGTGCACGTTTTGTGTCGGAAAGCTGTGTCCGCATTTAGAACAAGCGGCATTTTGCGAGCATTTCATACCAGATTTATTGTTAAATATTAAATATTACTTTAAGCCGCTCACGTTGGTCTGTTTTCGAACTAGTGACTGACGTCACTGACTATTATTTCCGTCTTAGAGTATAGCTTCAACATTTATACATAATCGAATTAATTTTTGAACTCATTGATATATAATACTTTTAAAATTATCTGTATCCAAAGTTTTGATTACAGCCTATTTTGTTAAATACAGTCAATAACGTTCACAGAAGTCTCATATTGATGAGATCATATCGAGTATCATGTAGTAGCCGAGTAGCCCATTTGTACAAAAGTTGAATAAAATACACTTCTCTATATTCCATGGTACAAATTAACACAATGTAGTATAATACTCATTGTGCAATGTAGGATCAAGAATCAAAAACGCGTTGGACAAATAAAATATACCAAGTATCTATTCGTTGCCCCAAGGAGCAAGCCTATCTGTGGGAGACTGCATACCGGAATTATTTCTCTAAAGAAGCTGTACATAAATACAACTGGCGATAGCATTCATCGCTGAATTAGCAATCATATAAGGCCTATCAGATCAACATTAGGTCTTCATATAAAGAGTGTAGGCAAGTTGGATGTCTCTCGTAATGATGTTATCAAAAAACCAAACCATGTAATATTCAATTTATTGGAAATAAAAGGAAGAAATCTATTTTGTACCATTTCCAGAATGTGGGCGTGACACCTGATAGGTCAGTAACCACACCGGGGATGAATTTCCGGGACACAATATTTTAAGGGTAAACGTGTTAGAATTATTTATCCCCATTCTGTAACAAAGGTTCCATTTTTTAGGGCGAGGTATTGACTTTCATATTTTACGGGCTACCGACTCCATTCTTGCAATACACTGGTTCCACGTCTATGTCTTCCGTCGGTAAACGCCGGAAAAATAGTGTTCGCAATTTCCGCAGTAACCACGTTATCATTTATAGTATCGGTAGTACGTTAGCATTGCCTGCCTTAAATCAAGTGCAGCGAGTTCTCTCCTTCTCCATTATACCTTTAACGTTTCATCTTTCACTGTTAATGCTTAATTTTAGCATCATACATTTTTTCCCGTTATTCTTCTTATGCCATACATTTTCAAAATTATCATCTAGCCGCGAATATTAGTAGCCGTCTTTACCGTTATAGTGATACGCTTTTACCGTTGGCGAACCGTTATAGATTCTGCAAGCGATATTCCCTTGCACCGTAATGGTTTACGGTGCTTAGTCACTATCTCTGTACTGGTCCATCCCGTGTTACGACGGTCATAATCAAAGCCTCAGTGTCACCGTACTATATCACCTCCTTCTGAGTAACAGTTTATTTACTAGTTATTAGGTTAAGAGAAACATATTATATATTAAGAGGAGCATTCCGATGATCATGTCAAGTTCTCTACGTTGACGATGCTTTCGTTTATTATGAAATTTTTTGTTTCTCCTATGCCGCCAGCTTTAAGAAAGTTTCGCAAGGCAACCATTTTTGATATGTGCATTGACCTCTCGTTTGCCATTTCTCCACAGTCTGGTGCATGAGTGCGTGTTACCACGTAAATCCAACAACTGACACTTAAAATAAACTGACTGATGCCGATGTTAACCTATTCGAACTGAAGCACATTACAATATAATTAAAGTAAAGACGATCCAGTATCATCCCCACCTTCTTTACCGATCTCAGAAC
This sequence comes from Pissodes strobi, assembly GCA_016904865.1. Lineage (NCBI taxonomy): Eukaryota > Metazoa > Arthropoda > Insecta > Coleoptera > Curculionidae > Pissodes > Pissodes strobi. Next base: position 20,017 of record MU183929.1, read on the forward strand.
TTGCCCGTTTATAGTGTATGCAAAATTACCCGATTCTGAGCTGTATTGCTGATTTAATTACTGATTTAAAAATACAAACAATTCACTCTACACTTCCTAGGCAATGGATCCAAATTCAACGGCAATGAATGACAATACAGGTCGATCACCCCAGTTCAGAAATAATCGTTCTGGGAGACTTCAATGCCCACAACACCAACTGGCTCAAACATCACAACAAGACCGACAATGAAGGTAGAGAAGCTGAAGCATTTGCCATCAGCTGCGGGCTTACTCAACTTGTAGACGAACCAACTCGAATCTCGGAGAGGGGCGAATTCGCTGCCCTCCTGAACCTTTTTCTAACCACCAATCCTGACCAGTACACAATTACAGTTGGTCCGCCATTAGGTACTTCCGACCACAAACTTATTACGACGGTTTGTGAATTGCCACTCATACAGAAGGATCCACCATTGCCTCGCAAAATCTAGAATTACAATTCTGCAAACTGGTTCGATCTAAAGGAGTTCTACCTAGATTTTCCTTGGCTCGACGTCTGCTTTGGCACTGACGACCCGTCAGTCTACTGCGAAGAGATCACGCAAATAATCTCCTCAGGAATGGAAGCATACATCCCAAATTCCATCAAGCTACCATCAAAAGGAAAGCCCTGGTTCGACGGAAGATGCAAAAGGGCTGTAGGTAGGAAACAGCAAGCCTGCAAAGACTGGCAGCAAAATCAGACCGCTGAAAATCGCAATTATTTTGTCGAAGCGAGAAACGAATGGAAACGTGTGATCGACGAAACTAAGGACAAACACAATCAAAGGATCAGGAATAAATTTTTGCAATGCCCCAGTGGCCCCAGGAACTTCTGGTCGGTAGCAAAGGCAGTAAGTAACAACTTTACAAAAACGTCTCTCCCACCTTTGACGGCGACTACAGCCAAGGAAAAAGCAAACATGCTCGCCAAAATGTTTTCATCGCACTCTACCTTAGACGTCCCCCAGGGCAAGACTATCCCCGCCATATCGAACATCAACACTACCATGTCAGAAGTCAAGTTTCATCACCGTGATATTCGCAAAATCCTTAAAGAACTAGATACGCAAAAGGCATCAGGATCGGACGGAATACCTGTCATCGTGCTAAAGAACTGCGTCAACGAACTAACACCCGTTTTTTCCAGGCTTTTTTTTCTGTCTTACGAAAAAGGGATTCGCTCGAGTGCAACCTATTCCAAAAAAAGGCAACAAAACCACGCCCTCTAACTATCGCCTAATCGCCTTGCTTCCAAAGTCATGGAACGTGTAGTCAACCAGCAACTACTCAAGTACCTCGAGAACAACAGAAAAATCAGCGATAATCAATACGCAAAGAGAGATCGACAGGAGATATATTGGCCTATGTCACTCATATATGGAGAAAGGCATTCGACAGAGCTTGGCATGACGGACTGCTCAACAAACTGCCGTCCTTCGGACTGCCAGCCTCTCTCTGCAGCTGGCTTGCCAGTTTCCTTAAGAACCGATCTCTGCACGTTGCAGTTGATGGACACATCTCAGACACATTCACCATCAACGCGGGCGTGTCTCAGGGCACAATACTTTCACCAACTCTGTTCCTCATCTATATTAATGACCTGCTGATCGAAACGAATAATCCTGTTTACAGTTTTGCAGATGACAGTACACTTGTCTCGCACTTTAGATCAGAAAAACCCTTACCAGCGACTGAGACTCATCACCGCAGACAGGAGCAGATTACGGCAATAAATCAAAACCTGGAGAAAGTCCAAACTTGGGGCGACCGAAATTTGGTCCAGTTCAATGCAGCAAAGATCCAAGCAGCAACGTTTACCAAGGGGGCCAATACAGCGGGCCCTGACATCGTTATGGCAGGATCGACCATTCCTTCATCCTCGTCAATCGGACTGCTGGGTGTCTCTGTCAACAGCAATATGTCCTGACATGACCATGTTGCTAACATTACAAAATCAGCCTCCCAGAAGCTTGGTGCGCTATTTCGCAACAAAAAACTCTATACACCGCAGCAGTTGCTCTTGCTGTACAAAGCGCAAATAAGACCGTGCTTAGAATATTGCTCAAATATCTGGGGTGCCGCACCAAAGCACACCCTAAAGCTGCTGGATTCCATTCAGAAGAGAGCTGTGCGTCTAGTCGGCGACCCGGAATCTGGATAGTCTGGAACACCGCAGACATGCGGCCGAGATGTCTCTGTTTTACAGATACTTTCACGGCAGATGTTCTCAAGATTTGGCCCGCCTCATCCCACCCCTGCAACTCCTGTCAGACGGTCACGACAGACGGCAAGAGGGCACCGGTTCGTCGTACAACTGGAAACACCTAGAACATCGCTTTACAAGAGCCCCTTTTCCTGGCGCACTGCATCACTGTGGAACTCACTCCCAGGACATCTGTTTCCCACTAATTACAACCTACAACTATTCAAGAACCGTGTCAATCAGCATCTTCGCACACACACCGCTCGTCGAGCGCTATAGGATCTCCCTTTAGTGTGTGTGCCACTGCCATAAAAAAAATTCCAGATAGAGTCCTCCTGAATATTTTGCAAACATATGCAGATAATGGAAAAGGACATTTTAAATAAATTTGTAAATCATTTAAAAATATATCAAACCACCATAGACTGAGTACTTCCAGTGGTACGTGGCACTCCAGCCAGCATGCATCTACCAAGACCAACAGCCCCAGTTTATCGTATAAAGCTTTTATATTAATTGCTTCTAAAGCCCTAAAGAAGCATCAGTGTAGTCAGGATTAACATGTGAACATTGCTCCATGACATCTGAGAAAAACTGAGAGAAATATATTAAATTTATTGCAGCTAACTTACCACTGCAAAAACATTTTGTTGTTGTTCGAGATACTCGCAGCAAGAGCGGCATCAGCTCCCGGATCCTTATCCACTATGAAAGCGGTTTGCTAATCAATAACACAATATATTAAACGTCTTATTACGATTTTTTTTTAAATTCTCCACAATCTTCTGTCTCTATGCCGATTTAAATTTTCAAAAAGCAAATAAGCAGTTTCTCCAATGGCATTACTTGAAGCAGTTTCAGAAAATATATATTAGGAATGTGGTTATCGTTGTTTTATCATTTACAAAGTCTTAAAACGCTTTACAATTACTGGGTATTGAAATCTCCGTGCTTTGGCTCTATTAACAACTTTACGTTGGCTACGGACGTTTAAAAAGTACTGCCACAAACACCCATTCCTCTTAGAACTCTTTAGCTTCCATATATATTAACATCATTCAAACCCTGTCACCGAGCCATATTTCAGTCCACTCCAGCATGCCATATTGGCACATCAGTATCGACTGCATCATATCGTCTGTCTTAGATATCCATTCCCTAACGCTCTGATAGTAGATATCTCATTCTTAGAAGTTCAAATTAACCCAAACTAGCCGTCGTACATAGATTTTTTTGTTGTGTAAACTGCATATGATCCATAGCGTTAAAAGTATCTAATTTGAATGTCATTTTCGCCCGCATTTTTGCGCTCGTCAAGTTGTTTGTAAAGGTATTTTTAATGTGATCTCTTTGTGCAATCAAAACATCCAGCGCCATATAACATTCAGCTTATACAACTAGAAATATTTTAACAATATTCTCCTGCAATGAAGGCAGATGAGAAATTATCTTAACAGTAGCATTATCTCGGTTTGAATTAGCTTGAACTCCTGATCACATTGGTTCATCTAAACTATATAGAATAACATTCCTTCCCCTGATGCGTCGATCACTTATGAGAAAACTTTTGCAGTTCCTCTAGCAAGCTTCGTCATTTCTTAAGTTCTGTTGTTGATGTGAAACTGTAGCCAAATAGTTCTTTGAATTTTCATTTAGTCCGTACATTTTGCTAAGTACATCAGACATTTGGATGATTTGTGAACCGTCTCAAGACACAGCAAATAATGCTGCTTGTATCATAAATTAAAAAACTTTTATTTGAGAACTGGGATATGTCATAAACAAAGTATGAATCCTTATAATGCTAGTCAGTTAGAGTAAATTAAAATGCGATTGATGGATCAAAAATAAATATACTTTAAAGCCACTACCAAAACCTTTTAGAGATATGTAAGCGGCAAGCTAAAAATTATTTTGAAATTTTAGAATTCAAAATCAAGTTGCATTATTAGCTTTAGTAAAGCAAATTAATCTACAATGTCTTTAAAGGAATACAAAACAAAATTCGAATTAAATTGTCACTTTACGGCTTGTAACTTGTTAGCCCCCTTTCCATTATAGCACGTGCTGGTGCTAAAACATGCCTATTCTTTCTTTACGCGAGATTGAGCTCAAATCATGACTCAAGGGCATCGAAAACACCGTTAGAAACAAGAGTAAAGACGGAAAAACAGGGAAGTTACTGGAAAATTACATAAGTTTTCCCGTTCAAACTGCGTAGCCAAATATTAACACAAGGCACGCAATTTAGGACCTTTTTAAAGGGGCTGTTCGTATTTAAATTGGTCTGTTATGATGAGGGGTTGTTTAGGATGTGTGTTTTAAGCAGTCTGTAAGCGAATAAGAGACGAAAAGAGAATCTTGACATACATTTTACTGGACTTATTTTTGGTGACTTGAAAATGTATAAATAAATGCTTTCAAATGATTTAAAATGATAAAAATACGGAAAGTCATTATTTCCTTATTGGAGTCTATTGCATTCGTAAAATAAAGAAAATATATACGAAAAAATAGTGTCTACCCGGGGTCCTGTTTCATTTAAAGCCTTTGCATAATGTTTGCCTACATAAATGTGACACCATAAAAAGCAATCCGTAGAATAAATACAGCAATCTGGCTAAGCTGCATTATTTGCTGCCTTGAATGAGCATTTATCTTTCAAATCTTACTCTTATTTTTTTTAAATAAATCCTATTCTTCGATCCCTTCTATTAAGTCACTTCTCTCGATATAAAATAATAATTGATCTAGCACTGGGATTTAATGTAACCAACGGCCATTTCAAGTCTTGACATCCATATCTAAGTAACCCTGTAGTCTTAGCCTTTTGATGGACGAAATAAAGGTAGTACCAGGAAATTTTGTTTTTTCAGATTTGCAACTTGGAGAGTTTAGAGTTATTAGCCCATTAAAAACTAGAATATATTATCACGTATAGAATATTTGTAGATCTTTTACTGTTACGACCTGTATGCCATGTGTGCATCAGACAAGCCTGTCATCATTATACCTGTTCAGGTCGTAGAATTAATTAATTCTAAAGAGTTAGCAGTCCTAATGTGAATCTCAAATGTCTCTCTCCGCTCATAAATTAATGGCTTTCTTGTAAATGCCCTAACTGGCGTTGGTAAGGGCAAATTAAGGTTGTAAGTTGCAACACGTTTTTCATATTGAAGTTAAAAGTAAAGATTTTATTTAAAAACAAACTTAGCATCGGAGAGTCGTGTTACAAAGCCCGGCCCCGGTAGTAGGGTCGTAGAGCTCCACCAGTTTTTCCCAACTAAACTGAAAAGCTCCGCTGGTGTTGTACGTTGTGGCTAGGCACGCTTATTAAATCAATGGAACTCAATATTAACTTAACGAGAAAACACAATCTATAATTTAAGGAACAATCTATTTGCTACTAAGCCTTTTTTTTAAACACGGCAACAATACTACGGTAAAATTTTTGGCTATTTAAACGCAAAGAAATGTCAAATGACTATTAAAGTAATTGATAAATAGAGTACAATATGGAGATTGTACAGAGACCAATTTTGTTGTTAACACTCGGTACTGTATGCCTTACAACTAAATGCGCTAAACAAAACAATCCAAAGTGATCATTTTGATATTACCTAAGCTAATTACATATATGTATGCATGCTAGTAGCTGCACCAATTATAAATGTAGCAATAATTGTAGGTCGTTTTAAATGGCCACAATAATTAGATCAATGGACCCGATAAATGAATAAAAAGAATAAAATTATTGAAAACTATCTTACAGCTCGACTGTCAATGCTTGATTTATATTAAAAAAAAATTAAGAGCGATTATATTAATTGGTCAGATAAACAAATGAATAACTGAAAAATAAAATTAATGAGAGCTATCGTAGAGCTTGGCGGTCAATGCTTGATTTATATTAAAGGAATAAGAGCGATTTTATGAGTCGGACAGAAAAATAAGTGAATAAATAAACTTAAGGTTCTGTACAGTGTAACCTGGGGCTAGGATCTGTAGCCAGGTAATTGAATTGGCCCGGAGAATGGACTTGTAGCCCGATTATAGAACTGGAAACCCAATACGCATTAGACAAAGCCCCCTTACTTCAATGAAAAACTATAGCCCTCCTTGCATAAATATATTTTCTTTATGAAACAAATTCCCCCTAAAATTATCAATGGATTTTCAATGACCATCAGCAAATAAAAGAAATACTAAGGTACAGACAACTTGAATATAAAAAAAGATAGGTATGTGTCACCCCTAAAAGAAAATATAAACTTTCCCATATGATCAAAACTAAAGTCACATTAAAATAAAAATTCTGATTTGATAAAGTGGAGTAGATAAGATAATTCATGGAATGTAAATGGTGGACAATGTACAAAAAAAAGTTAACACAGATAAAGCAATTAAATCGTTAATTTAGACAAACAAAACTGTAGCAATAATTACCTCGCTTTTGGCGAAGGGTAGCTAGAGAGTCGACGGTCTCGGTCTTATACGACGAACTCAGAAAGCCTCTAGAAATAAGGGTAAAGACCATTAGCGTCATGTCATGGCGTTCGCGTGCTTCACAAGCAATAGATAAAAATAATTCCAGAGAAAATGCTTACCTAGTGCAGTAGTAGTTAAATCCCGATAAATCGGTCGTGTCAGAACACAATCAGCAACCAACACAATATGTCCCCAAAGAATGGGTAGTATAAAATCACAATACCAAATGTTGAGCCACTATGACTGCACTAAAGCGAACCTTCTTTTCGCCTCGAAGGGTATTCTTAGAAGAACTCTCTATTCATTTCCGTCAATTTGCCCTTCCACTCACGAGATTAGAAAAAAAAGAACGTCGAATCAAGAATGTGATGTGCTGAAAAATGCCAAGTGATTGGATGCGAGGAATAATTCTAAGATAATAAACGACTTAGTTCTCGTTTATTATGATGGTAAAAGGACGGCGGGAGCCACAATTGATGCGCTGAAATTAAATTGTTCAAGAAATACTAGAAAATGTTCCCAAACGAAGTGATAAACTTTTAAAAATCGAAATCGACAGCAGCAATCATGGGAAATAGCCCATTCCTACTACCCAATACTGCCAACAGAATGTTACAAAAGTTACAGCGGGTCGCGTCGAAAGATAAATATGAGATTCCAAGCCAGGCAGCGCGCAGCGGTACCAAAAACTTATGAAATATTTAAACCGAAAATAAAATATGAATGTCACAGATCTAATGCAGCCTAAAAGCAGGTTGTTTTAACATAATTCTTAAAAATATAAAACGGTTCGCTGGCCGTTCTACGGCTCCTAATGTTATATAAATCAAGCTTAGTTATACTAATAGCATAATATCTCATTTTAGTGACTTGATCAAACGTAAGCGAGCTGTGGTTTGCTTATCAACTAAAATAAATATAGTCACAAAGTGCCTAAGGGCTACATAAGAGAACGGGATGATCAAAATAGTTACTCAAAGCCTCAACAGTGTTATAAAAGCTAACACAAATATATCGTTAACCTATATTTAGGATAAAATTAATTTACATTAATAAATGCGGCAATTTTAAGCTTATTGACAGCAAATCGAATCAATAAATTCCGAATTAACTAACCGAAGAGTATTGACCTCTTTTCAATAATTCTTAATGCAAAATACAGCATTTTTTTGCTAAATGCAGCGTATAAAATGAAATTTCAAATTTGACTGTTACAAAGTATTAGTATCCTTGCGGCAGAAGCATTGGTTTGCAAGAATTTCTCCGACTAACTTTGGCAATAAAACGAGCAGTTTTCTTTTGTAGAATAAATTAACCTTTAGCTGAAATTGGCAACTCACTCTCCAAAAAAAGAATCCATACCTGAAATGAGTTACGAAAAATGTAAAGTACATCGTTCGCGCTATGCTGCTCACATTTCCAATCGCAAAGCATCCCAAAGAGAAGAGCCTCCTACTCAGCCGTAATATGTGATCCTCGAAATAAAGTTCACCATCAATCAGCACTCCCAAAACTTTGGTGACTGACTTTTTTCGAAGTGGGTCCTTTTCTAGCGGTAACTTTGCATATAATATCTAAAACCCGTTACAATTAGAGGAAAGTAAGCTAGAATCGCACGACCCTTTTATTTTCAAGAAATCTGAAGATATAACCTCCTTAGCTTAATTTTTGTTGTCTTTATGCTATATTATGGAGATATCGCCGGTGAACGGTGCAAATTGTTCCGAAATGTGAACATGCACAATATCATTCACATAAAGCAAGAAGAGAAGATGCCACAAAGCAGACATCTGCGGAATTCCTCAGCCAATCCCCAAGGCTGGCACCTTTGAACCATATGCCTCGACTGGCAACGCATTAGATACCTCGTAAAAAACCCTTCTAGTCATAAAATGCCAACTCTTCTGAGGTAATAATACTAATAATAAGTAAACATATATTTATATTTTTTAACCCAATTCATGTTAAAATTTGATCCATTTCAGAATCTAGTTAGCTAAATATATCTAGCAGTTCGAATTTTCTACTTTGGTGCAACAATTCTAAGATAATTTACATAATATAGGATTAGGAGCCGTGATCGACTTTGATTTCGTTAATTACGTCATAAAAATTGCACAATAATATTCAGTAATTTCACTGAAATATTATTTGGTTGAAGTTGTGCAATGAAATTAGTAAAGACACATTTTAGAAACGCTATATAAAATGACGGAAGTATTATTTTTCAATATGCAAAATATTCGAATTTTAATGAATATTATTTTCAACTTCTTCATACATATTAATGGATATATTACGATATTCATTTACATTTTAAGCATAAGGAAAAGAAAAACAATTTACTCCCAAAGGACTGTTTTCAACAGCGAATGAGATCAGCATAATCCTCCAAAACGAGAAAACCGACGCCAAGTCTGTTTCAGGATCGGCAATCTAAACAGATGCGAAAAGTTCCGTAAATGGCTGTACATTCGCGAAAAAGTTGTAAAAGTCGATTGGATATGGATGTGAAACGTGTGATTTTCATGCTAATGCTTGTTTACGGTCCTTTCTGTGACAGCGAACAAATTAAATTTATTCCCCGATGGTATTTGATCCCCTGTTTACCAATATTGGGGGCGAACTTAAAATAATCTGCATCAGTTTAGAGAAGATTTTATTACTTTGATGTAGATTACGATGTCTAGAAAAACTCATGCAACAGTTGGTGTAGGAGATAAGAACGAGACGTACATAGTAAATAGGGTAACTTCTTTCTTTGGTCTATATATGGTCTAGCTGCAACCTAATGGGAGCGCCGTAGTAACAGAAAACAGAACACATAAATTAATCAATTGCAATTTAATGAAATGTTTGATGAAAATAGTGACACTGAACTTAATGATAATGTGGGTGTGTGTTGTTTTGAGTATATGTCAATTTAAAGAAAATCATGTAGTTTGTTTTGACTGCATACCATTTTATTCATACAGTATAGGGTGGTATTGACGGCTATCATCCCGAAAAAGCATTTATATAGACGCATTTATTATTTTATCTAAGAACAAAGATCTATTGACCAAAAATTAATACGGAGAAAAACACATAATTACAAATTATATTTTTTTATATTCTACAGATTCTTATTCGTCTCATCGAGAGCCAAGTAACTCGCAGGAATAGGCCATGGTTGCAACTCAGCCCCAGAGTGAGTGGGTGAAGAAGAGGGGTTAGCAACAGATAAAAACAACTACAATTTAACCAAAATGTTGAACATAAGACCGGGCCTGAACTACACTCACTCAGAATTAATTCCTGGATGGTATGGTTCTTTTAGGGAAGGGTTCTCCTCCAAGGCAAGGAAGGAATTCTTCTTCTTCTTCTACTTGTATTAGATCATGCAACACGGTGTTCTTATTAAAGTAGAAAGGTAAAGATTTTAATTAAAACAAACCTAACATCGGAGAGTCGTGTTTGCAATACCCGGCTCCAGGAGTGGAGTTCATGAGCGCGACCAGTTCTACCAGCTAAACTGGAAAAGCTCCGCTGGTGTTTTACGGGGTTGTTAGGCACGTTGATCAAACAAGAAAACACAATCTTGACTTAAGGTTCAATCTATTGGCTTCTAGTTTTTTTTTTCATTTAAACAGCAACAATCTTACAGTGAAATTTAAAAGCAATTTAAGCAAAGGAAAGACCAAAAAAAACTATCAAGTAATTAATAATAATGGTGCCATATGAAGATTGTACTGAGACCAATTCTGTTGGTAAATTCGGTACTGTATGCCTTACACCTAAACCGAAGTGATCACTTTGGTTTACCTAAGATTATTACATATAAGTATGCTTGAACTAGTAGCTGCACTAATTATCAATGTATCAATAATAATATTACCTATCAATAAACCGCCTCAATAATTAAACCGATCTACCAGATAAATGAATAAATAAAATTCATGAAAGCTATCTTAAAGCTTGGCCATCAATGCTAGATTTATATTTAAATATTAAGAACGAGTATTATATCAATCGGCAAGAAAAATAAATGAATAAATAAAATTAATCTCAACGATACCCCGTTAGATCCGGTTGAAGGAAGGCTGCTAAAAAGGCATCAAGCTCAGCAGTTGAGGAGAAAGTTCAACCGCTCTAGAGTAAGAGTCCTCTGCCTAAAAAGGTGAACGTGAGCCAAAGGTAGTGGAACCCAATCGTGAAACCTCGTAATGGCTTCTGGCCCCGGTCGTAAAACTTGCAATGGGACTCGGTACTAAAACTTGCAGTGGGACTCGATAGCACGGTGATAAAACCCTCTCTCTAGTTGGAGGGTCGTTGAAGGATCAACTGCCTCGGTTTTGTAAGATGAGCTTGGAAAGCCTCTAGTGCAGTACGAATATCCCAATAACATGGTGTCAAGCACTAATTAGGGATTCAATCACAGATCCCCTAGAAGGGTAGTATTCAACACAATACAAAAAGTTGATTCACCTAGAACTGCACTAACAGCAAAACGCTTCTTTTATTCCCGATAGGTAATTTTAGAAGAACGAGACATCGGTTTCCGTCAATTTGCCTTTGCCATTTCCACGGAATCATTCTAAGATAATAAACGACTTAGTTCTCATTTATTATTGTTATAAAACAACGGCGGAAGCCACAATTAATGAGCTAAAATTTAATTTTTCAATAAATAATAGGAAATATTCCTATACGAAATAATAAACCTTTAAAACCCAAATCGACAGCAACAATTATGAAAAAATAGCCCATTACTACTATTCAGGGCTACCAACCGAATATAACAAAAGTTACAACATACCACATGAAAAGATAAAGTAACTCAAAGCAAATCAGTGACCCCAAAAAGTTATCAGCCTGAGATTAGAAGTGAAATATTCAAACCGAAAGTAAAAAATATGAATTTGACGGATCTAACGAGGCTTAAAAGTAGGTTTTAATAACTCAATTCTTAAAAATACAGAACTGCAAGCAAACATAATTATTGTAATATAAATAAGCAAAGTTAGACTAATAGCATAATATCATATTTTAGTTG
>MU183929.1:36766-92852 GCA_016904865.1 Pissodes strobi
GGGCTTCTTGCAAAGCAGCACTCAAATCCCACAAATGGCAGTTTCAGGCACCAACACTTACGAAAAGATAAGGCACAACCAAAGACTGAAACTGTTAAAATGACCCGGTCAGAAAAATCCCATTAACAGGTAAAAAATTACAATTATTTCCAACCGGCGCGGCGCCGGCGTTTAAAAATGACTGCTTGACTCGGTTCGTCGTAAAAGAGTCAGCCAAGCGACCGAAAACCGAAGAGCAGCGAGCCGCATGAAGATTCCCACCTCGGAAAAAAACTCGCTCAACCAATTAATATCCAGCATGTTCCTCTCATTAATTCATCCAAGGGAATAAACGATAAAAATCTAAAATTTTGATGCACAGGCATCCTCAAAAAAAATTACCCAGAGTAGCCAAAAGCGCATTGCCATTAAGCCACTTCAATTAGTAGAATTCCCTATCATTCATAGACAATTAAAATAAATGCGTGCGACGCTCAATCCCATCAACCAATCCCAAAATACTATGCGACAGAGCCGGAAACCGAGCCTTCTACCATCGACTTAATCTTCACGCGCTAAATTCAATTTGTTGAAAATCGGATCGTTTCGCAGCGTGGATTTATTAAAATTTCTCGATCGAGCTAGAACGACGAGGCCAGGTCAGCCGGCATATCTACGAGGGTCTTCCCGTTATTACCCACGAATGCGTTCGGAACCATGTGTGGGGTGACAAATTCTAGGGTGATTTACGCATCGATATACGCCAGACAAAACGGCCTGTAACAATTTAACGGCAGTTTCGCTAAAGATAGAGTAAAGTAAATGATTATACGGCCTACTTGTATCTCATTTTCATATGGCGATACAGACGTGGGATTTACTGGCAGTCGATATTCCCTAACTCATACCGCTACTTAGCTGGCAGCTGGCCCCAATTAGTGCTTTACTGCGCGGTGTGAAGCTGCATGTCACGCCATGTAGATCAACGTCAGTTTCACAAAAGAGGTCTCAAATTGGCAGGAATGAACCTTCAGAATTTCTCTAGGTTAGCGAAAGACCGGGCGAAGGAAGGACCCTAGTTAAATTATAAATAATTTTAACTATCTAAAATAGAAGCACAAAGATATCATACCTTTTGACAATGGTAACCTGACTTTACATAAAATACTTTTGCCAATAATACGTGAACATATATATGGTAGGGTGCTTGCCAATTTATCTCATAATAAATTATTAAGAATGGACCTGATGGTCAAAATTACAACGATAATATATTGATCTTAAAAAATTGTCTTTTCCCTTCCTACACGTTTATCGATCATAAGGGAGCAAACTCCCATATTCCAAAGTATGAAATAGTTAATGGGTAAAATTTCCAGATATAAATTCTAAGTTCGAAATAGGTATGTAAAGTTCTAATGTAAAGTAAAGAGAATATCAACCACATAATTCTATCAGTGAAACGAAAGAAACTATTCCTGGGTCTGGTAGCGTTAACAACACCACAAACTATGTATCTTATGTACACAAAATACTCAATCAACATTCGCACTACATCAACTGTAAATAATACTCGCCGCTCCTATCTAATCCGATTACCAATTTTTCCATCTTCGGATATAACAAAAAATTATTTTATGTATTTGAGCAAGAAGCTTTCTAGCCAGCATTCATCGAACTTTATATTGCAATACTTTTAGAAACAAAGTAAAATACCTGTCTACGCGAAGCAGTTTATAGTGTGAACGAGTTCCTTCTAAGAAACTTCAATTAAACTCTTATTATAGTGTAAAGTTTGCAGAGTAGTCAATCGTGGTGTTATTTGTATTCATCATTATTTTTGTAATTGATGCGACTGTGTATGTTTAAAAAACTATTTTTTATTACGCATGCATCATAATCAACGATTATCGCACGCTGCAGCGTGCTCAAAATGATGTTTAAAGGTTTTTAAAGGTTGCAATAGAAACATTTGATCATGTCAAATGTGACAGATTAATATATTCGTCAATATATCCCTTAAGTTTAATATTTAAAACATTTTTGAGATTATGATGCATTCGTAATAAAATATAGCGTATAATATACGTGTATAAGAGGTCTTTAAAGCCCTTGCGACTTACAAAACACTCCGCTGCACGTCGTGTTTTGAAATATGTCACGCGTACTTTAAAGGCCCTCTTATACACTTATATCATAATATACTATTATAAAACTTTGATATTTTAATTTTAACATGTTACTTTTACTTTTCGTCCAAACTATAGTTAATTTAGGGATTACCTATTACGGTATAAGTAGAATATGAACTTTATAAACGTACGCATGCGAAATTTGCCATCGCATAAGTGCGTTAAAAAGGCGTTATCGCACGTATTTTATAAAAATAAACTTATCTGCACCCTTATAAAGCGAAAATAAACGGTAATTATAAATTATATGATTTATTGGGAAAATCAGAACATCGAAACAAATAATCGAAATGCTTCATTTTCTTGGTAAACACAATACTGCCATGAATAATAAATCAAAAATAATTTACTTTGATGATTTTTGGAGTATTTTTAGATTTTCTCACTGTAAAATGAATGATTCTGAAAATTTGCCATCTGATATTGAGGAGCAAGCCTCAAAAGATATTTACCGCCTGCTACCAGAAAAATCCAAGCCAAAATATGAGATGGCCTTTTGCCAAATATGATAAACTGTGTGCAGAAAAGAAGATTCGTAATTTGCTAATGAGAAGGTATTATTTGCAGAGAGATTTTGTGACATTTGGAAACAATGATGATATAAATATGGATGAAATTATTCGCAGTTACGTTGGCCATTGTGAATTTTTCGTTCAATACAAACAGGCCAAATATATCAGACATCCCGTGGGCACTAATACTTTTGGAAGTCTGCCAAAGAAAATTGCTTTATATCTGAAACTTAAACACCCTGGAGAGTAGACTGGGCAGTCGGTCATCCATATCACTGCTGGCAGATATGTTAACAGTAAAACGTTATGGTGGTGGACGTTCCAACACTGTTGCTGAGGGTTACATCGAAAATTCAGTCGGAAATAAAAAGAAACACGGTAAAAATTTTAGGAAATATCAATAGGAATTTAAATGATTTGAGGGATTGTAAAGAATGTGTTATTAATGTTGATAGCAAATAATTAAATTGTAAATATAATCATGTTTAAACGGATTTTTATCTTTTCATTGACTTAATTTGATAAACCGTAAAACAGTGAGGTAAGGAAAATACGTGCAATAAAAATTACACAGAAAATGAGTGGGATTCTTATCTCACGGATATTGATAAAATTGTTTAGCTTGTAACAATCATTTGGATATGCTCGCTCCAATGTCAGTAATTCATGAATTTTCTGTATCAATGCTCGTTTAAATCTCCAAAACAATAATTTATTTTCTTAAATTTAAAAACTTCAATATGACCTTGTCCGCCATTGGAATTCCTCATTTTAATGTTAATTGATTTGGCTACGCTACTGAGTTTTAGATATTCTGAAGTCAATTTGAATAGGTGGCGATGCAATATAGGCAACCAGTAATACCGAGTGTATATTACAAAATCCGTAACTTGTGTTTACGGATTTTGTGTATATTAGGCATCAATTTTAAAGGTATTATTAGTGCCCAGCATAATAGGTGTTTTGTTTTGACAGTTACATAATTCTGAATGTTTTTGGAAGATAGTTGATTAAAATGTTATGGAATTTTCTTATTAGGAATTGAGTTCGTACTTACCTTGACGACGGTATTTGAATTGGCTTCGCGTCGAGTCGGAAGGTGTGATTTGATTTCGTGTACATCGTCCAGAAATCAGTTTTTATGAAAGCAAGTAAATAAAACCGAGCATCGCTGAACGAGGAAGCTTTATCTAGACCTTCAGAAAAGTATATAAGGTGATGGTGTCGGGTGGAATATCTAAAGGCTTAATTCCATAGGAATTAAAAGCAGCTAGGCTGGATTGGATAATAATAGTTGGTTCTGTGGCATCTTGGGATGATTTAGCAAAGATCTGAAGGGGAGAGCCAGATCAACAGGTAATTAATTACGACGAAGGACGAGTTTTTTTAGCAGTACGCGGAAGCCATTTTGAGACGTCTGATGTTCGTTTTCTTTCATTTCAGGCTCTCATTGAAAATCTCTCATTGGAAATCTAATTGCCAATCTCTAACTGGAAGTATGGAAATCTAAGTGGAATGCTAAATTCAATCCAATGAGAACATCAACTTTTTACTTTTCTTTAATCTAAATTCACATATTTCTCGAATTAGATATTATTACCATTCTTGGTGATTACTCAATGCCAATTTCAATTCATATGATCTATCGAAGGGACCTGGATTCTAGGACGATGCTTCTTTCTTAAATCGTAGCCTGGTGGCAGCAATATAGTTGCTGATTTGGGAAGTGGCAATTATATGGTCGGGATGACTCCGTGGTTATGAAACCAGTTTACTGAAGAAGCGCTAGGAGGCCCTGAGCATCTCGTTAAAGATAAGTGCTTTTTTAGAAATGTTTTTAAAATTTTTCATATGATATCTTAACTACAGAAAAGCCAACATTTCGAAATTTAATTTCATATTTACCGTGTCTTGTAGGTTTAGCTGATGGTATGTCTACGTACTGGACGGTGCATTTATCTTATCGTATCTCCAAAATTCTCTTATCTATCTTTAACTTTAAGTAAATTTAGCTACGGTACATGTAAGTAACTGTACATTTCACTTACCGTATCTCAAAATCAGATTATCTATTTTGAACTTTAATTATATTTAGCTTATTGTACATTTAGTTTACTATTTTGCAATATTATCTTATCTCCTTTAACTAACGTGGATTTTGACCTGATCAGTCAAAATCATTATCTTTAATACCTCTATATGGTGGTGCTTAAATATTATGTGCATATTCGGTATTAATCGGTACTCGGTATTATAATGATTAATATTTGGTATTAATTTTCGCAAGTTTAAAAACTATGGATTTTAGTAATCTCTCATTTAGTGATTATCTTTACTTTAATTATTGCATAACAAGTATTGTTGTGCCTTTAATATAAGTATACTGAAATATATAAATTGGATTTCTTTCAGATACGTCTGTTAGATTTCGCAATTATCTTCTCGATTTTGGCATACATTATAAATACAATTTTCTGTCGAAGGTTAATATCAATTTAATTTGGTTAGTTCTGAGAATTCTCGTGATCGGAGAGTTGATTTGGTTAATTATGTAGAGAAATTTCTTGACTTATTAGTGGACTGATCGTAACTTAAGGGCTATTAGCCTATCAGGACCATTAATTATAAATAGGGTCATAGAGACAATTTACGTCTGCAATAACCGTGATGTTTGTAGTTGCATTATTTGCAAATAGGTATTATCCAAGTTAGCGATCTAATTATAGAGTTATCTTGGATCAATTCAGATTGATAAATATTAAATATTTTTTCTGACCTCTACAGGGTATTAAGTAATTTGCATAACTATTTCTTGCCTTTACTTACCTTACATAAATAATATAAACTAACAATTTAACTTATCTTTTCTTATCTTTCGGTCTACTTTAGACCTGGCGTCCACAAAATCGAATTTTCAGAATTCGAACTCACACCCCTAGTGCCAACGCAATAAGAAGTATCTGAGCAGCGACAGGGTAACTCAAGAAACATTTAACTCTTACTTTTATTTATCCAAAAATATTAAAATTTTTGCCCATAAATCATTATTTAAGGTTGACTTTGACTATACTAAAGTAATTATATGAATTTAGTCATTCATTGAAAACTAACCGATCAAAACTTTCTGTTTTTATTTTTTTACACCAACATACGAAAAAATCACTTTGTCTAATAATAATACACCATTTGGGTGGGAACACATGAGACACGCTGTCTTGTTCTGCAGAAAAATATAATTGTGAAATAAGATTTACTCAAAAATAAGAATACAAATGCGTTTTTCAAAAGGCAAGGCAAGAAGTTATTAAGGAGAATTTTTCAGAATAAGGTTTCATGTGTAAATATGAAAATATACCAGTAATAATATAACTATGTCGTAATTATATTATTTTATATCCAGACTTACTTTTTGCAACCTAAAGTTGCTGCTAAATGGCATAATAACATTCCGATTTTTATCATATCTGATATATTAATATACGGAACAAAAATATTTATTTCTATTCGTCTAAATGTTTCTTTCTATAACTATAATAATTTTAGTAAAATAAAATTAAACTTTACAGTGCTTTTAAGTTTATACTATCTAAAATGTAGGCAAAGACATAATAATATGCTGCACATCATAAGGAAGAAAAATATTCCATGAATTATTACTCAGTCTCACAAGAGGTAATAGCCTTACAAATGTACATTACCTGACTAGACAGAAAAATAGTGTAATCTCTTTAAATCTTTTTTTGTTTGCTCGAATGGATAAACAGCGGTCTGGCAATAAGGTAAGTTTATCCTAAACTGGATTAGCGCAATCCAATTACTCCTAATAGAAGCGTGCTACACGAAAATAGGTTACGACTTCGTTTAATAGGAAGAGATTGTACGGTTATATTTGTTAAATGATGTTGTTCCGGCTAGGTATTATAAATATAATTTAGGTTTAGTATCATTTTAATATAATGCATTAAGTTATATTTTTGTGATTATTTAATGCATTTATATTATTGTTTATTAGTAGGTAATTTTATTTATCCTCATTATACAGATTTAAGGCCTCGAACAAAACTGTTTTAATATGCCCAATTAATTGAACTAACTTAGTTAATAAGAAAGATGATGAAAAATGATTTTCAGTTAAAAGTGAACATCAATGATTCTAATAAAAAAAGGTTTTTTCGTAGCTAATAAAAATGATATGTGACGGTTCGAAAATAAGTATATACCTAATTACTACCTAGTTAGGAGTTAAATCTAGTTGACTACTTTAATTAGTTTTCATTCTCCATTCTGTCTGGAGAAAGGAAAATGCTCGTAAGGTTTGTTCATAATTATGTTTCATAGATTTTAAAATAAAGGACCACATAAGAGTGATAATAGCATATATTGTCATAGTACATGGTATAGTAATACTTCTTCCACTTATTACAGTTAAAATGCAGCAATTTTCATACTCGTCTCGTTCTGGTGGCTCCGCCATCTGTTTTCGTCTAGTCTCTTTCACTCTAGTGTCCTTTAGAAAGGAAAAAATGGGGTCATATCTGTGATTTCCTCGATTAGTAGTAAAAATTTGGTATTGACCATTTGTCGGGTCAAAATCTTGAATAATTGTTGCAAATATGACTGGAAAATATTTTTTGTGTTTTACTTGTGGTACACAGCTCGTAGGGGGATTGGCTGATTTAAAACGACTGTTTTATTCTTTATTTTAAGAAGTGATCTATCTTATAAAATAGTATAATACGTTGTGTGCAACATGAAAATAGGGGAAAAAGCATTAAAAAATTTGCCTGTAGTTACTTGTTTTTGCGGATTCGTTTTTACCCGAATTTTTATTATATTTTGCAGATACTTGTTTTTGCCGCTGCATTGTGTTAGCTGGGATGTTAACAGAAATAGGTGAGACTTGTAATACCTATCAACAATAAATAAATAAATTAATTAATTAAATTAATATAGAAATGGGTTTTTGTATGTTACTACTTTTTCTGTATAATCAGTTTAATATTTTTCAGGTTAGTATGGCACAAAAAATATCTGAGCGACATAGACCTACAGATGCGATGAATATTTTGAAGATCTTATTCAATTTGACGAAAATTCCAACTCAAATAAAGAAAATATTTCGTCGTCGTATTACTGATCCAGAAATTGAGCAAAATAACGTCTTCCTGCAACCCGATGCGGCCTGTGAACCCTTAAACCATAATACTCTGTTTGAGGCTTTAACAGAAAACAATACAGAACAGCTGGTTATTACTGTTCCAGAAATTGAGCAAAATAACGTCGTCCTGGAACTCGATGCGGCCTGTGAACCCTTAAACCAAAATACTCTATTTGAGGCTTTAACAGAAAACAATAAAGCGCAGCTGATATTCCAGGATCCTGTAGTACCGGAGATTCAGACAGATAACAACTCTGCAGCTTCTGAGCCGACAAAAAACGATTATGATCCCGATGAACAGATTGGAGCAGAGCCAAAGGAACAAAACTGCGAAACCGAAAATGGTCAAACTCCAAATGAACAGCAAAGAACAGAGCCAATCAAACAAAGCTACGAAAAAGAAAAGGACTTAAGAAGAAAAAATAAGAGGCTTAGAGAAAAGGGGCGCAAGTATAAAACCTTGAGAAAAGATAAAGTGACTGGAAAATATTCCTATGGAGAAGAAAAAGAAGAAAGAAGACTGAGACCAACCTGTCAATCTGTTTTATGTAAAAAGGCAAAAAATAGATTTTGCAACACCTTCAGTCCCAATGACAGGCAGGCATTTTTTTCAAATTTTTGGCGAATGTCATGGGATATGCGCAAAGTGTACGTCTCATAATTGGTGAAAACTGTTACTACTAAACGCCCTAAAGAAGATAATTCCGGTCGGTTACTAACATTCGAATATTATTTGAGAAAAACAACGATAATGTCAGAATTTGTAAGAAAATGTTTTTGAACAATTTGAAACAATGGATGGTACGAAACTGGCTTAATGAAGCCTACAATAATAAGCTAAAAGATAGCAAAGATGTAGCCAAATTTTAGAAAGGGCATCATCCCGAGAAAATCTATGAAGAGCACTCTTCAAAGGTCAAACCTCGTGATGACGGTGTCAGTGTCGCAGTAGTAAGTTTTTTTTAAAATACCTGGGTAAAACATTTTACCCGCTCTATTTCTCAGTCTTGGACCTTATTTTGTTACTACCTTTCATATTTTATTAATTAGGCGCTTCGACTTAATCCATAACTGGGATTTTCACTGTATTCGCCGCATTTGTTCGGGCTGGTCTACCTGCCACTTTAGCTTTTCTATTAGTCGATATATTTGTTTACGATTTATTTCCGTTTACGTTTATGACACGTAATTATTACCAGTTATATATCGTCCATTTTATTTATTTTACAACAGATAATTTTGGGCAATAATATATCATATATTTAACTTGTTGCAGAACAAGTAAATTATTTTGCTTACCGGTTAAAGTTTTGGTTTGGGTTAGGAACAACCCGCTTTGTCCTTTAGACCAAAAATGAGAAAATGCCTTTTTAGTGTTAGAATCTAATTTGTAAAAACCGATTTTTTGAAATATTTATTTTTCTATGGTGTCTAATTGAAATAGAGGTTTAAACAACAGTTCTATAATAATTAAAATATTAGCTATATCTAGTGTTTTGAAGTTTTGGAAAAAATAAAACAAATAAAAAAAAAACAGGGGAAAAACCAGTGATGTCCATAAAGAAATTGCTTAGACACATTAAAATAAGTAACCATTTTTTCTTTCTTTTCTGAATAAAGCAAAAGTTACATACTCTATAAACTTTTTATTCAAAAATAAGCACACAAACTAATTAAAATATTCCTTCTACTCTAGCGGCAAATCTTCAAAAACCTAGCCGTCCTGAATGTCCATAATGCTTGGAAATTTTTGAAGTGAAAACTTTTTTAGGCGCGTTTTGCGTTTTTTCCTGGGTATTGAATTCAGCAAAACCGTCACCCGTCACGCTCGGAGCCGTCACGCACGGATATGTATGGCATGTTCCCGTATAGGTAGAGGGCTGAAATAGTCGCTATACAGTATACAGTATATTTATTATTTTTTAAATTTACTTAAATTGATTTATTGATTGAAGTCAAACTTTCGTTACCAAATAATCTGTCTGCCATACTTATGATAATAAGCCTATTCTCTATTTCCCTATCCATCTTTTCCATTTGTCAGCTTTTAGTACTAATATTTCAAAAGGGAAGTAAGTAGTAAATAGAACTGATTTGGATTAAGCGGACTCAATAATTGAATAATTTTGTCATGGATTGTCCTATTTTCCGTTATTTTTTATTAGTACATTTTTGGTGTCCACCGCTGATTTTATTACACATATTTTATTGTTTCGAAGCCTATGTTAAACGAGTTCCAAGTTACAGCTTAGGGATTTTCCGACTTGTGCCGTCTACAAGTTGGTGGCGCCTTTTACAAAAATAACTTTCCTCCTCACCGATATTTGAGCTAAAACATAATTTGCATGCTTCAAAGAGAGCTCTTTCTGGCCTACGTATCTTTATTTTTGAATTTACTGGACTTAACTGTATTCAATCTCAGTTTCTTCTAATTTGAGGTGAGGATAAATAAGTAAAATTAGAAAATAAAGAACGCGGCACGCAAATGCACAAACCAGTGCTATGTCAATTCCCTTTAAAATTGCTCCATACTGTCACGACCTGTATTTCGTGAAGCCATGCTTTGGTTGACGTGTAGTCCATGTAGCTCAGATTAGTATCGATCTGCGTCAGGTGAGAAAGACTTGATAAAGTTACGCTGCACCCCATTACCAGAATACGCATGTCTTTCCGGTTGAGGTATGCTTTTTATAGGTTACTATTTTGTAGTAAAGTTTTTTAGGAGTTGTGTTGTGTTTTATTTATGGTTAGTTTTGGCTTAACTCAGTTAAGTATTTAAGTGTCTTATCGGCAGGCTTGTTTGCTTCACTGCCCTTTAACTATTGGACATATTCTATTTTCATATTATTTTTCTTAGAACTTTGATGAATTTATTGTTGATTCGACTTTACTACTTTAAGTGGGAGGCGCCAAGTTGATGTACATGTTCACTGCGGAACTAAATTTTAGCTAGGGAATTAGGTTGCAGAGTATAAATTCTGTCGAACTACTGATTCGCTCGAGTATTTTATAATAAAATGTATTGACCGTTTCACGTTTAAGGTTCATAATAGCTTGCGTTGATCGCTCGCGTTATTTATAATTTGTCTCAACTGTTTACATAATATTTATCAAGTTCAAGTTCAAACTTAAGACAAGGTTATAACTTATTAGCGGTAACTCACAATGCTTTAGCGCTAACTCACAATATTTTAATCTGCAAAATTCAAAACTATTGGAGGGCTTCCTTGATAGCCCTACTGTTCCTACTGGGATACTGCGCTCCTCATACCAATCTTAGGAACATTTTTAAGATAGTCAATATCGATATGCATCATAGTTTCCTACAGAGGCTTTAAAATGTTTCTGCAAATGTATATGACAGATGATTAAGTCAAGCAAGGTTTGCATTTTTTCGGACATCTATTAGGCAAAGAATGACTTACAAACTATACAGGTTTGAAGTTAATAGATTTGCCCATAAGATTATATCTGTTTTGAACGCATGTCTAGATTATCTATATGCTAACATAATTTTGAAGGGTATGACACACATACTCCACAATTAATTTCACTGCTTTCAAGAAAAACAATGATAATTCCGGTCATGGAATAATTGGCTAAAGGCTTTATATGAAAGAGTTAAATCAGATTCTTCCGGCTATGTTCGTGAAGGCATTAGTTTTTTTTATTGAAGTCGCAGCTTAATAGAACTCAAACTAACCCATGTTCGGATCTAAGGGAATTTATCAAATTTTTGTTTAAAGGCCTAGGCGCGTTTATGAAATTAAGGAAGACATATAATTATGAGACACTTCTAGCATAATATGCCACAGAAACCAACTTATTTATGCTCATTTTTTTATACACAACTAATATTTGAATTTAAAGGTTTAAACACACTTAATAATATATATTGTATATTTAATTCGAGTTTAGAATTTCATTTAATATCATACATTACAGCAAAAAAAATCCCTAAATCGATGAATTCGTTCAGCTAATAGAGTTTTCAATAATACATTCCTTCAACAGAAGACGTTCAATAATTATTTTCAGTGTCAACAGTATCTCGGAAATTATGAGATACTTTATAAAAAATGTATCCGATAAGAATGAAAGAAGAAACACGATGAATAAAGATTTGGCATTTATTCCCAGAAAAGTTAAAGGAATCTAGATAGAGATGTCGAATCCGTAATTCTCAGCTCAATCCTTTTTCAGCATTTTTTTCTGATGGCAAATAAATTAAATTTATTCCCCTATGGAATGCTGCTTCCCTCCTACCAATCTTAGGAACGTGCTGAAGATAATCCTTATCGATATACGACACATTTTATTTCTAAGGATGCCAAATGTTATAGCAAACGAATAAATCAATAGCTAGAAGTCAATCGAGATTTAGTAAAGGACCTATTTTTCTGGACAAATATGTGGGGTAAAGTATAAATTCTTTCAGTTAATTCAAGCTGATAAAATACCAATAATACTTTAAATTTAGAAGATGTTGAGCTTTAAATTATGTTTAAACATACATTTTTAACTTGAGCATTTTCAAACTATAGACATATAAATATATTAAATGTAGAATAAAGGCTGTGTGCCTGGACGAAAGGTACTAAATGGAAAACTTTTGTATTCCATGCGAAACTTGAATCAAAAAAGGGACTTTTTCTTATAAAAGCATAACAGAACGCTTTCGACATAAGCCAACATTAAAGTTACCTGCAAAGTAAGTATAATAACCCCTCACTAATTGAATCAAGGTGGATGTTTAAGAAAATTTTGAGAATTAGAAATTCATTTAATTGACTTTCTTATTGCAATATGTTAAAAAAAATTGTTGAAAAAATATATAAGGGCGATTTTTGTAAAAAAGGGAGAAATAGGTTTAGAGTTATTTTACTTACCTGTCAGTGGAAACGAACGACATATCGACAAATTTCAAATTCATTCAAATTTCACAGGATTAGCTTTTTGGAAAAGGTTCACATAATTTCTTTTAAAACGGAAAATACGGGGGATGAACTAACCAAACTAACTCAAACTAAGCCATGTTTGGATCTAAGCGAGTTTATTAAATTTTTGTTTAAAAGCCTACGTGCGTTTATGAAATTAAAATCGTTTAAAGGGAGACAGAATCCTGAGATATGAGACACATCTAGCATAATATGCAACACAAACCCACTTATTTATGCTCATTTTTTGATACACAACAAAAATTTAAATTTAAGGATTTACAGACACAATTTCGTTTCATTAATTGTACATTTAATTCAAGTTCTTGATTCATACATTGCGGCAAAAAATCCGTAAATCGAGGATCTCATTAATTGATAAGCTAAACAATCGAGTTAATATAGTGTTTAGTAATACATTGCGTTAGCAGAAAATGTTCAATAATTATGACCATTGTTAACAGTATATCGGAAATTATGAGACATACTTTATGAAAAACATGTCCGATAAGAATGAAAGGAGAAACACGCTGAATAAAGAATTGCGCCTAGGCATTTATTCCACGAAAAGTTAAAGGAATCTAGATAGAGGTGTTGAATCCGTAATTCTCAGCTCAATCATATTTCAGCATTTTTTCTGATGGCAAATAAATTAAATTTGCTTCCCAATGGAATACTGCATCCCGCCTACCAATCTTAAGAACATGCTGAATATAATCCTTATCGATATAATGACGCATTTTATTTATGAGGATGCCAAATGTTACAGCAAACGAATAAAGCAGTAGCTAAAAGTGAATCAAGTGAATCAATTTATTAAAGGACCCATTTTTCTGGACAAATATGTGGGTGAAGTATACATTCTTTCAGTTGATTCAAGCTGATAAAATACCAATAATAGTTTAAATTTAGAACATGTTAATCTTTGTCCAATTAGTACAAGTGCTTTACTTATTTCCAAAAAGTATTTGGCTTTCAGTCAATTTTTGCACCTGGTGACTGACTATAAAATTAATTTACATTTTGCAAAAAAAACGTTGCAGACAAAAGTTGTGAGGAGCAGCTTATAGTTGAAAAAATTAATATTTTTAAGCAGGTAGAATGTACAAAATTGAATCATAAACTAAAGTTATGTTTAAATATTAATTTTTCGAATAGCAAGTTTTAATCTAAGCATATTCGAATTATAGGCATATAATTATATTAAATGTAGAATAAAGGCTGTGTGCCTGGAGGAAACGTAATAAATGAAAAACTTTTGTATTCCATGCAAAAAGGTACTTCTTATAAAAGCATAACAGAGTGCTTTCGGCCTAAGACATCATCAGTGCTAGCTGCAAAGAAAGTAAAATAACCCCCACTAATGGAATGATGGTGAATGTTTAAGAAAGTTTTGAGAATTAAAAATTCATTTTATTGACTTTTTTATTGTATTCTGTTTTGAAAAAAAGGAAGAAATGTATGAAATACGAAGGGTGATTTTTTGTAAAGAAGAGTGAAACAGGTTAAAAGTTATTTTGCTTACTTGCCAGTGGAAAGCGAACACTATCCACAAAGAGAACAATCATTAATTGATAAATGTCACATTCAAATTTCACAGGATTAACTTTTTGGAAAAGGTTCCCATAATTTCATTTCAAAAAAAAAACACGAGGGATGAGCCATGTTTTTCGGGTTAAAAGCCAAATTTTTAAAGGTGTCATTATTGACAGTGTTAACAAGTAAACCGATGACACAGAAAATGACCTCCCAAAAGTTGACGGTAATTTTAAATTCAAAATCTCTAGTCTAGAAAGTAAAGAAGAAGTACTTAATTAGATAAAACTTGAGACAGGGTGATAACTACTTAGCAGTTTAAACGTTTTAGTAGCTCATAATACCTTAATTTGCAAAATTCAGAGCCGTATACAGGTCACTGTTTGAGGAAGTCCTTGGTAATCCTAATATCCCTAACAGGATACTATCTTCCGCATACCAATCTTAGGTATGCGACATATTTTATTACCGAGGCTTCAAAATTTTACCAACAAATGCATATGGCAGGAGATAAATCAAAGCAAAATTTGAATTATTTGGCACATCTGTTAGGCAAAGTATTGCTTACATATCGTACAGATTTGAAGTTGATAGCTTTACACATAAAATTAAATATATTTTAATCGCTTATCTTGATTATCTATATGATAACATAATTTTGAATATTATGACACACACATACTTCAAAATTAATTTTACTGCTAGCGAGGAAAACAATTGTACAGGGCAAGTTATAGTTTAAAGAATTAATATTTTAAATTATGCAAGATGCGCAAAAATTTGTCATAAACTAAAGTTATGTTTAAACATACATTTTTCGAATAGCAAGTTTGAACCTAACCGTTTTCGAGTTATAAGCATATAATATTTTATAAATTTTACCTAAACTACCTACACCCAGAAATGATTTATTAAGGTGGCATTAGTTAAAAGTTTGACGCTTTAATGGCAGAGTATATAAGAATTGTAGTTTCTTTACTAACAATAGGGGGTATTCAGTTGAATTGAAAAAAAATTATAATTTTATGGGCTACGATGTTATAAATGATTTACCGTATCTATCTTTAGAATAATAGGCTGTGTTGCTAGGGATAACGCGACGGTAAGTAATGCACTCACCGTTTAGCTGAAGGGTAAGTAAATAATGTGACATTGAGACATATAATCACAGACGTATCCATAACAACAAATTCAAAATATTGTGAAAAGTTTGTTATAGCTACAAGACAAAAATGTGCCCAAAATGAAAATGCTTAAAAAGTTTGCTTTATTTAATGTCTGCGTATAATGATCGTTCAAAAAAATAGTATAAACAACTCGAGCAGTAAGCAGTTTACCGATCTCCTCCAATATTGGCGACTGAGCGAAGAGACATTGTCGTCGATCGGTAAACTGTTCTTACTGTTCTTGATACTTAATATACTAATTCGAGGGTAATCTGGAAACGCAGTCACGGCAAGACGTATTGTCTATGGGTCGAACACATATTGTGTATTTTTAGTAAAAGTAGTGTAAATTAATTTTTAAAAACATTGTGTACAACTTCCTGAGTGTCCTTTTTGTGGTAGTACTGTTTTGTTTTTCTTGGAAACTGTGAATTTCTAAAGTTATACAACTGTTTGTACTGTGATTGATTGACGCCATTATATATTGTTTACATTCTCGCGCGGCAGCTACGTTCCAAACTTACACTCTGAAACTCGAACTTTTTTCTAAATGGCTGACGAAAATAGCGAGTTAGTACCAGCGATTTTTTTTCAAATGCCATGCAAAACAAGAAGTTAAAAGTTTGGTTTGTATAATTTGTTTTGGATTTCTTCATGCCAGCTGCTTTCATCGTGATTTTAAGCAGGGCATAAGAATGGAGAGCAGCACTTGTGTTTGTGGTTTAGAATGTAAACAAAAACTAAATCAGCAGGACCCAGAAGATGGCATTTTAAAGGAAGAAATTCTCAAACTCAATGTTATGCTAAATGAAGAACGTACAGCGAGAAAGAAGTTAAACTGTACTAACCAACAACTCCAAGAGAAACTAAAAACTGAGAAAAGGAAAAGAGCTGATATGGAGAAGGCAATTAGGGTCCTTAAGCAGCAAAATGCAAAGTGTAAGTCAAACGGAGTGGATGATAATAATACACACATGCATGATCTTAATCTAGAGATAAATAAACTTAAAGAAGACCTAGCAGATATTAGAGAAGTTACTAAGCATTCATTAAAACTCTTAGAGGAAAAAATTAACTCAAAGAACTCACATGAGTTGAGCAAATATATTAATGCTGGTAAGGCAGGTCAGGTGCTTGTGAATCATGTGAATGCTATCCAAAATAAAGATAAACACTCGGATAAACATGTTAAGCCTGCTATTTGTAACAAGACTAATAGGAGATCCGACGAAAACATGTCACATATTAACTTGCAAACCTCAAATATAAATCATGATAATATAACTGTTGGTGACATGTCTGAAGCAGTCAATCATGCTATAGTGACTTCAAAGGATCATCCCGCTTTGGTTGGTGTGCAACCAGGTAACTCAGTTAATCTTCAGTTGGCTGGAGTAGCAGCTAGAAAATGATTTTATCTCTCACACATTAACATTGAAGCGACTACTCATTGAGTTTTTTCATACCTGAGAGGGAAAATTCCCGGACTGGATCCTGATGACTTGACAGTCAAGCATTTGAATGCCGGAAGGTACTACGAAACTTTTAAACTGGGAATAAATACCAGGTATGTTGACCTAGTTTGTAACAGCTCTTTTTGGCTTGAGCATGTCGATGTTCAGGATTTCAGGTTCTCGAGAGCTCAGTCTGGGAGATCCAGTATGACATTCAGAAACAGTCATTCTACCAGATTTAATAGAAATTTTCAGAAAGGAGGGCCAAATCCCCAACAACGAATATAGAATCTGCTGGCCTATATGTCTACTATAAGAACGCCAATGGATTGCGACGCAAAGTAAATGATTTATGTAATAATTGTGTGTGTTCCCTATATGATATACTTATGTTCACGGTGACGTCATTAAATGACTCCATCCTAAACTCGGAATTAGGGTTGACAGGATATATTATATATAGAAGAGACCGTAGCCAACTGGAAACTGGAAAGTGCAGAAATGGTGGTGTATTGATAGCAGTTCGTAAGAATCTACCCAGTAAGATGTAGAACTTAAACTGTGGAATCTCAGAGGAGCTTTGGGTGTGTGTGACTTTTCTGTTGTGTTTATATCCCACCAAGGTCACCGGCTTAGATTTATGACCTCCACTGTAGAACCGTGGAACCTGCCGTTCATCAGCACCCTAATCATAAGCTGTGTATTGCAGGGAACTACAACCTCCCAACATAAAAAGGTCAAATGACTCTTTGGGTGTCTCTACAAGTGGAAATTCTGCATCAGCAAAGTCTATTGTGGAAACCTTTCCATTTTTAAACCTATATCAAAATAATAATATTCCCAATGCCAATATTGTCATTTTGGACCTTGTGTTTACGTACAGGATACGGTACGCTGTAGACCTCATATTGAACTGTGATAGACATCATCCTGCTCTTATTATCAACCTGCAATGTGATTTGCTTTGTGATATATTAGAATACGAAGATGAGATTTTAGACTTTTCAAATTGTAACTATGGTGTCATTAATGAGTGTCTTTTATGTGTTCATTGGGATTACTTGATAACTTTTAGTGTAGACAAAAAGTTAGAAATTATATACAATGTACTAAACTCCTTAATTGGAAATTTTGTGTCAAAGAGGAAAATTAGAAATAAGTTTAAATTCTCTATCTGGTTCGATGTTGAATTAAAAACAAATATAATTCAAAAGAAAATTGCTCATATGAAATATAGGCAAAGCAAGTCCTTATTAGATTATAATAATTTAAGTAGATTAAGATGTGTATGTAAGCTTCAAGCCAAAAAATGTTTTACTGATTATATTTCTAGAACTGAAGATGCCATCGGAGAAGATCCTAATGCTTTCTGGAGATACATACATTGTTTGAGGAGGGATGGTGAGTTGCCATCAACCATGTTTCTTGGTGCAGACACATGCACTAATGGGCAGGGTATTGCACAGTTGTTTGCGGACCATTTTTCCTTTGTGTATGCACCATCATCAGTGGGTGATGATTCTCATGATAGAGATGTGGTATCCAAGTTCCCATTTGGAGATGTGGTTGATGTCAACTCTTTGTCCTTGAATATAAGTGATGTATTTGAAAAACTTTTTCAAATTGATGTGACACTCCTGGCTTTGTAAAAAGTATTGCATTTGCCATTTCAAGACCCTTGTATCTGATTTATAATCAGTCTCTCTCTGATGGTATTTTTCCCAAATACTGGAAGTCAGCATATATTACCCCGATTTATAAAGGTCAGGGCAATAGAGGTGATATTGGTAATAATAGGCCTATTTCAGTAATGTGTCATTTTGCTAGGATCTTTGAATCTATGGTAACAGAAATTTTGGCATTTAAGTTTAAAAACGTTATTATTCCTCAACAGCATGGTTTCTTAAGTGGTTTGTCTGTAACTACCAACCTTATAGTGTAGGAAAAAGCTTTGTCGGGTGCTTTGGGGAGTGGGGTCGCGATTGACGCCATTTACACGGATTTCTTCAAAGCATTTGATAGAGTCAACCATGACATTTTGCGAGACAAATTGCATACGTATGGTATTGGGGGTGCACTATACTCATACATGACAGATAGAGAACAGATTGTTAGGGTTAAGAGATTCCATTCCTCTATCATTAATGTTACTTCTGGGGTGCCTCAAGGAGGCCATCTTGCACCTCTTCTTTTTAATCTGTTCATTAATGATATTGGGTCATGTTTCCATTATTGTCAATTTCTTTTATATGCTGATGATCTGTTTTTAAAAACTATCATTACAGCTGATTCTAGTAGAGAGATGCAAGAGGACCTTAATAGATTTTGTAAGTGGTGTGATTGTAATAAAATGTCCTTAAATACAAATAAGTGTATGTACATCCAATTTATCAAGCAAATTGAATCTAATGTAAATGGATATCTTATATTATGACAAGAGGTTGTAGAAATAGTTGATACGGTAAGAGACTTGGGAATAATTTTTGACAAAAAACTACTTTTTATTGATCATATACAGGCCTGCTGTAATAAGTCTTTTAAAATGTTAGGGTTTATTAAACGACATACACCTTATTTTACAAATATATTGGCAATTAAAACTCTATATATCTCTTTTGTTAGAAACCAACTTGAGAACAGCACCTGTGTATGGTCACCCCACTATAATGGGCACATAGACTCCATTGAACGAATCCAGAGAAAATTTTGAAGATATATTGCATTTAAGCTTAAAATTGAGAGTGAATTAGTAGATTATGATGTGTTGTTAAGGTTGTTAAACCTAGAAACTTATCCATAATATTATACAAAGTGAAGATCTCCTATTTAATGTCCATTTTCAAGTTCCAGCTAGGTTACTGAGTAGCACCTTTCAGGTGGAGCATCATCGTGCTACATATGGTAGATTCAACTCTCTGAACCGGATGATGATACTGGCCAATCAGCTGCCGAGTGATGTGTTTCCCTATCTTTAAGCCAGTTAAGATCTGTTCTTAGAGGTATTAATTGTCATATTGTCTGCTCTTATCATGTATTTTATGTTAAGTTTTATTTTGATTGTAAGTTCAGTGGTAATGGAATTTATTTGTAATTTTTATCAGTATAAGTTCTAAAATGTTCGATTGGGCATGTCCCGTAAATAAATAAATAATTTTGTTAATTGAAAATAATTATAATATTTGTAGTACTTTTCCAGACAGAGAAGCTGTTAAAAAAATATACTTTAACTAATGAGAAATCGTCACCCTAGAATCACGATGTTCTACATGCAAAAACCATAAAACTAGTAAACTGGCAGTCAAAGTTTGAGTAAATATATTTTGAAAAATATTTATCACATTTTCTAGGTAATGCTTCTTTAAGCAAAATAGCCGAATTTTAATCGCTCAATTAATATTTTTTAACTATATGAATAAAATTGTGGGCAATATCGCAGTTTTTTATTTCGAATATAGAACAAACTTGGAGAATCATGCATTATATGGAATATTTTCAAGATAAAAAACCAATCCAAAAGGGAAATAAATCCTGATACGTAGAACAGTATAATATTTTCTAAGTTCGGAGCAGTTTTCTAAAATGCTTAAATGGCAAAACGCAAATTAATGATAAACACAATTTTACAAACTGAAACCTAATATATTCTATTTTAATAATTTAAACAAAACGAAACGAAATT
This sequence comes from Pissodes strobi, assembly GCA_016904865.1. Taxonomy (NCBI): domain Eukaryota; kingdom Metazoa; phylum Arthropoda; class Insecta; order Coleoptera; family Curculionidae; genus Pissodes; species Pissodes strobi. Next base: position 57,380 of record MU183929.1, read on the forward strand.
TATTTACTTCTTATGTTATATATTAACCAAAAATACAAAATTGTTATTTAAACATAAAAGTTTGCTTTGTATCTAAAGTTTTGTATGTTGTTTAATTCTTGATGTTTTTATTTCACTTTCTTGCTGGTTCTGAATTTTGAAATAAATTTAAAATTCTATAATTGGAAAACAGTTAGGTTAAAACGTATACAAAGAATTTTCAAATTATTATACATATTTCAAAAACGTAACGTCCCAAACCTACATTTTGCGCACCCCGTATAAATCTAAATATTCCTTTTATAAACGACAAATTTTGTCGGAAAAGTTTTTTTTGTAAAATGTAACAGAACGCACTATTTTCATGTTTTAGTTACCTATATAAGTTAGCATTCATCATTTTAGACATCCTCAGATATAAAATTGAATACTATTTTTTGCTGTCCTTGTCTTTATGTGATGCGTAATCCATCAAATTTTTTTATGTTATGAGGGGGTGGTTAACTCATGTGTATTTCTTGCCGGGATAGCTCAATCAGAATATTCCTATTTGATTTACACTTCATACTCATGTTTTCCTATTGAATTTTTATTATTATTTTAATAAGTTCTAATTTAGCACTAGATTCTCCCATTGATATTGTAACTAAGATTTTGATTAACATTTAGAAATGCACCACTTGAATTTGATCTAGAGTCTAGAGCATTTCTTAAACACGTATTTCTCTTAAATAGGAAATGTATTTTCCATTGTTCGATCTACCCTCATCCCGAACAGAATTAAAAGCAAAATGCCGTCCCTTTTATACTCACCAATGCAATTTCTGTTAATGCAAAACAAATCGCAAATCATATCGTGGCAGCTGAAATTGAAACTTATCTCCTCTAAAATCTATTTTCTCGCAAGTCCTTATCTACATCCGCAGTATTTAATTCTCGCTGACAGCCCTATAATATTGGTAGTTGGCAATTTTTAGTCCTGATTAAATTTTTAATATATAGAATTTAATGCATTTTTATCAGAATTTTCTTGATGGACTGTTCTTCAGAATTATCGGTACGAATGCAATTTATACATTGTTCAACGAAAATTATATTAATATGCGCTGCATACGTATTTCCTTCTTTTTCCTATTAACAGTGCCGTAGTATAATGAAATTGCATTCCATGATGAACCTTCTGAATAATATATTCAACAATCTATTTTCAAATAGCTAAATACGTCGTTATTTCATTCTTTAATCCTTCCGAGATTTCTTTTAACATCTAAAAGCAGTTATAATGGCTGCATAAAAAAAGACCCTATCTTAACAAAAAAGGCCGGATGTAATGAAGATTCGAAAAAATCTGTATTAAGGATCATGTAAATAATGCAGTCAGTTATTATTCTCATGATACGACTAGGACTAATTATCTCATAGCAGACCAGTTCTTGCTTTCCTAACGATTCCTCCTGCCTGGAGCACGGCGTTTCGTTATACCATCACCGCAGAAAATATTATATTGTCACGTTCATGATATTAGTGCAGCTGGCGATCCTAAAATTGAGCAGACAATAAGATCTAATGTCCAAATATCGAACACGAAAATATCAGCATTTGATCGAAAAGCTATATATCGGATAAAATAATATCCAGAACATAAAATTTCCAATGCATGAAGTCGGAAGTTCAAACTATAGAGAGCGAAATACTGAAAATGTCAGATGTCGAAAGTTCAAAATATCGAATGCAAACTATCGAAAAATTGACATTTTAAGGCATCGAAAATAAAATATCAAGAAACAGCAAAATATCGAATGCAAAATTTCGATAGTGAAATATATCGCAATTATACATTTTCGAGATTGAAAAATATTCAAAGCGCAAAATATCGAATCTAATTAAATCTAAATTATTAATCTATGGCGCCTTGGAGAAAGTTGTTAGATTGCGGGGTCCCTTGTAGCCTTCTGCAGGGCTTTCATTTCTGGCCGCAGATTCTGGAGCTTATAGGACTACCACGTATTCCGAGAACAAGCACGTATTCCTAGGACGAGATATTTTCTGTAATTATGAGTTATTTTTTATTGTGGAAATAACTCCTATAACGAGAACTAATCAAGTGCATTGAATATCTTACTGCTGCTTAGCGATGGGATTTAAGTACAAATACTTCACTTATCGAATGGTTTAATGCCCGGTTTCTCAATATTACGTGTTATTCCATTGATAACTATTTGATAGATAAAATTGTCGAACTAACAACTTTATGCGGGTTTTTGAACGTAAGCAAATTGTAAAAATAACTCCAAATAACAATCAAATGGATATCTTAGTTAAAAGCTATAATATAGGTGGAAATAGCAGCAACAAACATATTCAAAGATTTCGTAAACCAAAGAAGTGTTAATTCACAAAATTATATATAGATGGAGCACTAGTGGAAACAGAATCGTAAGCAGATTTTGAAACCGGCTATCCGTTCACTGAACCACTGTCGTTTCCTTTGTATTTTTCTCGGTTGAGATAATGTTTGAATTATGTACTTTTAATAGTAATTTGATGAATTTTCCGGTTTATTAGTTTATATTTATTATCGGCCATCTAAAATAATCTCAATAAAAATAATATAATATTTATAACAATTCTTTAAAAATGGATTTCTTTCGGTATATTGATTAGATGAACAGGTAGTCAGGACTGAAGTATTATTATTATTAAAATTTACATTTTGATTTTTTGATATGGGTTAGGTAACTGAACTTCCCAGGTGTTTGTGTTTATTGTTGTATTGTTTAAATTAAGGATTTTAGTTTACTTGCTATGAATAAAATTAGGATAAAAGCTAAAGAAATACGTGCGCGCAACTTTACAGATTTTGACAAGAACATGTTTGAAATCATGCAAAATTTGTACATCCTATTGTCGGGAATAAAAAAAGAACAGATTGAACAAATGCAAAATTAAAGACTGAAGCTTGGGAATTAATTGTCAGAGAATTCAATGTTAGTTGCTCCAAGGCAGCTGCATGCTTTGCTGTCTCGAAATTCTTTATCATATTTTGCATATTAATCTTCTCTTTCACGATAAAGTCTTGGGCGTTCTATATACCTATCTATATCCATATATTCCTCATCAGAATATGTCGACAAACTAGAATATTCCATTTTGCTAGTACAATCGTTATTGTTTTTAGAATAAAAAAAATGCGTGTGCTTACAACCACACGATAGAAGTGAAAACTTCAACTAGCAGGGTCATCGTTTTGTCAGAATTTTGATTTGAGCCTTCGTTGCAGAGATACGGGCGAAAAACGGTTTTTCCCCAAAATCCCCCCTTATGGTATGGTCTAAGTTGGCCCCCATAGGGCGCACCTACCATAAAAATTTCAACCCCGTACCTCTTCCCGTTCTTTTATTATTTAATTTTTTCCTTCTCATCCTCCCCTGGCCAAACGTGGCGTGGTACGGGGTTCCGTTTTCGTCCAGGCTCTTCTTTTTACCCTGGCTACTTCCCCTGAAAAGTTCGGCCCTCTACCTATATGGGAACATGCCAGAAGAAAGAGCGTTACGTTACATATCCGAGCATGACGCGTGACGCACAAAAAAAAACGCAAAACGCGCCTAAAGAAGTTTTCACTTCAATAATTAATATTTTAATGAACAGTATCAGCACAAAAGTTTGGTTAGATAATCCAATAGAAACTAATAAGCCATACTGTACTATACGCTTGCGTTGATTTTATCGGACAAATATCTGCACATTTTCCTTAAAACATCCTTTAGATAACTTGTGGAATAGATAAGCTTTGTTGAATGGTTTAGAAACCCAATTTTGGTATTATGTACAGTTTATAGGCTCGATAACTTTATTTACGAGATATCTGGTACTTCAGAAACCGGGCATAAATGCGCTTCTTTTTTGTCAGGCAAATTCAACTGGATTCGTGGAAATTAAGAAAAAAATTGTATACGTACAGGATTTCGCTAATAGTTAGTTTGGACTAGTTTTATTTAGTATGGGGTCGCTAATGATGCATTTCCGTGAGAAATTCCTTGTGCTTTTCCGTTCAATTTAATAGAATTTCCTCAGAAAGTGGATATAGCGCATTTGGAAACTTTTCGCGTTTTTGTGTGCAGATAAACGTCTAGAATATACAGTAAAGCTCTTAAAAGGGCAACTCATTTATTATTATTTTTTTGTTAACATTTCGTCATTTTAATACTTTACGTTTTCATTGTCTATATTTGAAAATTTTGATATTTTTAACTTTCGATATTTTACTGCTTCGATATTTCGTATTTTCGGTATATTTTGCACTTTTGATGTTTTGCATTCAATATTTTGTACTTTAGATATTTTGCGTTTTCGATACTTAATATTTTCGATCTTATTGTATTCGATATTTTTCATTTTCAATATTCTAGTTCTCGAGCAAACATTTTTACTTGAAGTATTTAGACTACCGATTTTATTGTTATCCTTCCCCAAATTGATAATTTTTCTGTTTTCATTAGTAGTTCACTTCTCAGATTCGTCATGATATGACTATGGCTCAATGGTTTCCCATTCTTCTTTAGAGGATGCTGTCTTTGCTATACCATTGCTATTTATCAAACATTATGTAGTAATTTTCATCATGGGTTATAATCACAAACACATCCATTCTTCTTTTAAGTACAGACACTCTGCTAAGCCATTTCTGCCAATCAGACAACATCATGTTGTCATTTTCATGATATAACTTGGCTAATAATTCCGAAGCTGACCAGTTCTTCCTTCCGACGTTGTAACGTTGTAAATGTTGCTAATTACAGTAGTGCGAGTTTCTCCGTTCACTGGTCGATTTGGGTGACCGATACTCTCGCTACCTTACTTCTCGCGAACTTACTTCCGAAAGATATATCCGTTTGGAGCACCACTTGTCAGATGTGGTACATATATTTTTTTGAGAAAATTGATATCCCTTCCCGCCGGAACACTCACGGCAAGCAGACTGTTTTCCATCTCGAAATTTATCGTTGATATTTTTGGCCCTCACGTCTACCACCTGATTGCATCGTTACAGTATTTGGCAAATTAAGTAGAAAACATATTTTCTAAAATGATTGGCCATATCTCCTATAAACGTTGTGTGATGAACTAATAAGTGCGGTGCCCTTTTTTAAAACGTATGTTGGACACGAATGTTTCTATTTAAGATGGCTAAAGTTATTTTGTCATTTAACTAAGGTCCTTCTGTGGTATAGAATTCCCTCTATGAGACATTTCTTTTGATGCTGATCTAGCTAACTCCGCCGTTAGTTAGCCGCACAGCAGCTTTTTTTTTTTTCAGCGTGACACGACCACATTATGGGGACGTACATCACAGGGGACACCAATGTCTGCAACTCCACCAGATACAAGTAAAATCGATTTTGTTTTAATTAAGGGTCTTAATTCTCGATATAGCCATAATATATCATTGTAATTAATGAATGTATGATTGAATGACTGTAGGTCATTTGCCTTAAGTACCGTATATAGCCTATCGTTATATCTCATTTTAATTAATGAATGTATAATTGTACGAGTGTAGGCAATTTGTTTTAATTACCGCATATAGCTTATTGTTACATATAATTTTAATGAATGATTTTATAGTTAAACGACTGTAGGTCGTTTGAGGTCTATCGTTTATATTATCGTTTAATTTTTTGATCTGGCTATCTTACAAATCGAACTTACCTTTAAAAAGTACATTATATATATTTCTACATCTTTTCTTAGTTGCTAAGGAGATACTTAATTTAATATTTATTATATCTGATATTATATCAGTTAGAGAATTCAATTGGCTAGTGTCAGAATAGCTGATTGAGTTATTTTTTACTGTACTTGGCTGTAAAGCTCATGGCAGTAAATTATTTCACATAACTAATATTTACAAATTTAATTTAGTCGCCTTGATATCGGAATCGACTTGAGCTCAATTCGTTTACCTATAGATATTTGAGGAGCTTGCGTGCAAAACCGGCTAAATCCATTTTAGAAAAATTTTCAGGAGAAGTGAAAAACTTCTCACTCATTCGTCTATACACGTATTTTTACTGAGAAGATTTAATTTGCTTTTTGTTAATATAACCAGTTCAACTGACTTAAATAATTTTTACTATTATTGATATTTTTGCAAAAAAAACGAAAAATCAATTTGGATATAGCCGGTTTTGCATCAAAATGAATGAAAAAAATTAAAGATAGTATACAGTTTACATATTTTGTATTAAAATAACTGAAAAATAAGACATTATTTGTAACATTATAACATATTAAATAATACTAAAAATAATTGACAAAATTATATTATATGTGGACACCAACCTCTTCATGTAAACAGTTGCATTTACACAATACAAGGTGTATGGATATGGCCGGTTTTGGTGCAAAATCCAAAGTTTAAATGCATTTTTAACGCAGAAATAGTCGGTTTTGAACGCAAATTTCGATGCTGGACGATAGAGATTGTTCGATTTATATAGAAAACATAAAAATGTGAAAATTGCTGAAAATGGATTTGGCCGGTTTTGCACGCCAGCTCCTCATTTAACGGCTATATATGTACATATTTGTATTGCCACTGGATTGATTTAGGTTAAGTTTGGTTAATAATAATTTCATTTATACCTGCATATATTTATTGGCTATACCTATACAATAAGATTTCGGCAATATTAATGTTTTAAAGCATAGTTTAACAAGTAGTATCTTATTTTGATTTGATTTATTATTCCGATAATATCGGTGAAATACACTACATGAGGATTTTCTTATTAGTTTATGGGCATAATCATAACCTCAAATTAATTTGAGATAGGATTAATTATCCTGGGTTTGTCTAAATTTACATATTAAAATAAATAAGCTATTTGGAATATTGACTTTTATTTTGGTAAATTGCAGTAAAAATAATAAGTAATTTGTGCATCCTCAGTTTTTCAACTTTGTTATACAGGGTATTGTTCTAAATTTTATTACCCCATTTTCAAGGATTAATAATCATTGATAAATTTCTATTAAAAAAAATAGTGGTGTCCGCATCTAATTGCCAAGTTATAGATGCATGCCCTAAAAAAATTGAATCCGCTGAGTAAACCGCCTAATGAGCAACTAACAAATAAGGTTACATATTTGGTACGCAACGCTTAAGGCTGGTTACAAAATAGTACCCCATTCTTATTCCTCGAACAACATTATAAATAAAGCGGTTATTATTTCTATTACAAAAAATGTCTAATTAAAAAGTTACCTTGAAACAAACAAAACAAAAGAGATAAATTGAGTATAAGAACTTAAAATGTTGACTGTCACGATACTAACGTTTCCACCAGTTTACCAGTGATTGTACCATCCTACAAAATGATACAATTTTCTGACTTCTATTGCGAACCTAAATTTATCTTTGTGAAATAAACTATGAATCTGTTTATTGCAAATTTAGCATATCAATTTTCAAACGTACCTCTCCATTAAAGATTTAAATCACCGAATAATTTATTCATAGATTTATCAATGGAATGCTTAATAATATATTGTTAAATGTATAGTACGTTATGATGGCCAGGCATATATTTATATATGTGTCCTCAAAATACATCTGAATATTTTGCTACATAATTATATTTATATCATGTCACATTATGAGTGGAAAATGAAATGAGTTTAGCCCTGTGTCAAAATTTAATTTTAAATTATTTAATTAACTTGACTGGAAAATCGAATTTCTGGTAAACGGATAATATTACGTAATTAAACAATTTTGGGATAAAGTTATACGTATACTTTACAGTTCGATAAAAACACATTTCGGCCCCGCTTATGTATTATCAAAATATTATTTTAAAACACAATTTTTGCATACATTTTAAATAGTGATTTTTATCGAATTTAATCCCAAATGTTTATTACCGACCAAATTGGTATAATACCAACTTTACCTAAGCGTTTAGGATCGCAATGCTTCAAAATCACTAGAATTAAAATAATTTAAAAATAAATGAAGCGCGACTAAATCTTTAATGAAAGTGACACGCAAGATAGCACAAGGCATGACGCATCAATTTACTACAGGACTATCGTTTAGACACACATTTGAAAGCCCTTAGGGTGGTTCTGCATTTTCATGCCTCTCATAGATACTCTTTGACATATTGATAACAAGTTATCTGGCCTTTAAACAAATTAGCTTACAGGAAATAAAATGACAAAGAAACTTAACGTAAAAGTATTTTGGCTAACCGGAAAGTTACTAATTAGAATGTATAATGAATTACATTTTATTGCGTGTGAGAAGTGTGAATATTCCCACTCTTACGAATTACTCTATACAACTTTACTATACAAAGGGCCTATATTGTCAAAGCATTGCACTATTTTTTATGGTACAAAAGTTACCAGTGTTCCAATTATTACATTTTCTTGATTTGTCGATGTGTTCTCAATGGGACGCCGCTTCTTTTGGATTTTTGCAATACCTCATAAAATCACCCAGTTTTATTGGTAATATTTTATGTAGTTCATAAAGCCTTTAAGCAGGGTTTACAGAACACTTATTAATGAGATTTCTGGCATTGCTTATTTTTAACATATTTCTAATGGACGTAGCAATACAAAGACAATTTCCAAGATGCGAACCCGGTCCTATTTTATGATTTGTCATATTTTATTCGAAAAGACAAATTGCTTACATACATATGCGCTAAGCATAAAGTCGAATATTTATTTATTTTTGGCAAAATATTTGGAGAAAAATTAAAAAAAATCCAAAGTAGTATTTTTGGTTTAATTCAGTATTGCACTGCAGATCTATCTGTTTGCAAATTTCTTGGAACATCTTCCACGGATATACTGAGAGATATCGCGAATAAATGTATCTAATTTTCCCCTGAAGACCTGGAACCTCGATGTAAACTCTTGCTATAAATCAGTTATTTTGTATATATTATATTTATCCACCTCACTACAATTACAAGTTGACACCTTCGGGAAATGCCTCAAATCTTGTTCTGAAGCTGCAACACATTGAGTTTGGCTTTAAAGGATTTTATATTGTTGTTTATAAGATTTTCATTGCCTTATAGCCGCTCAATAGGTCACTCAGGAAGCCAAAATCACTGATCCATTCTTGGTCGTCAAAGAAGGCAGTAGGTCTTATTTTTCCTCTCGCAAGTCAACGAATATCTGAGAAATAAACAACATCCCCATACTCCGCATCGATACAGGGCAAGACATTTTGGAATTCTTGATGGCTGAGTTCTCGAAACCTGATGAAAGTTACCATTTTTATAATTTCTTTCATAACATGACAAGAATAATTTTTTTGACGTAAATTTTGTTGGTGAAGATCTTTCATATTTTCTAACCATAGCTGGTGCCTTATCTTTTATAATGCCTGATAATTTTGTAAGATCACTATTGTATCAACCATGACATATTTGGAAATTCAAATTCAAATTCAAATTCAAAATATGCTTTATTGTCAGAAGAAAAAACAAAAAATCTCATTGACAAAGCTGAAACAACAACTAACAAAAATACACTAATCTAACAGGACTAACAAAAAAGCGCAATGTCACACAAAGCGTCATATTGAGAAATTTCTCCAACAAATATGCTAAAATGTTTCCTCCAGAAACTCGATTACCTCATAATAAGCTTTCGAGATCAACAGCCTCTTTACTTGGGATCTACTTTTTCCATTGACGATTTGTCTTAGAAAGAAGAGAGAAGAAAGAAGCATTTATTTGACATCGAATACAAAAAATATGTTTGATGCAAGTCACAATCAGCCCTTCCAAAAGAGCAAAAAAAAAGACAGATAAAAACTTTAAAATCCTTAAAACTAATTACTGTTAACCTAAAACTAACAATTACAATTATCATAAGAAACATACAAATATAAGAGACATACAAATAGAAATAAAATGCTCAAAATTAATTAAGTCATAGCTGGCGCCTCCATATATTCATTAACCGAATAAAAGCAGTTTTTGAGTAAAAACGTCTTTATTTTGCACTTAAAGACGGTCTGCGACAACAACCGAACGCTGCTGCCGAGCCTGTTGTAAGATCGTAAGTCCAATGAATTTAAAGATGAATTTGTTAAGCGATGTCTATTCAATAGCAAAGTGCTTCCCGATCGTGTATTATAACTATGGTTTTGCGAAAGTGTAGGAATATTGCTGGAAATACGGTGAATTTCCAACAATACCTGATAAAGATAAATGCACGGAAGTGGCATGATACGATATTTTAGGAAAAGCGGTCTACAAGATACTCTGGGTCCAACTCCCTCCATGGTTCTGCGATGATCCACCCCATACAACTGTGCCATAGCTCAGTATACTATGAAAATTGGCAAAATAAATGGTAAGTAGAATGCCAGCCGAAAACGTTTTTTTTTAGTTGCCTTAAGAGAAAGATTTGCTTGCTTAATCTGTTACATAGATCTTCAATATGATCCCTCCACTTAAGGCCCTTATCAATAGTTATACCCAATAATTTCACACACTCACTCTCACTATGACAATTAGAGAAAGAAAAGTTAATACTTTGTGTTTTATCACAATTCAATTTTAATGAATTTGAAGAGAACCATTCTTCTGCCATTTGGAAAGCTTGGTCTTTACTCACTACCATCTGGTCAAGAGTTTTTGCCGATATTAACAAAGTGGAGTCATCGGCGTATAAAACACTTCTGTTGGGTAACAGATTAATACTAAAATCATTCATATAAATAATGAATATAAGTGGCCCCAGTATTGAGCCCTGGGGAACTCCATTGGTAATAATTTTTTCGGACGATCTTTCACCGCCCACATAAACAATTTGTTTTCTATCTTCGAGGTAAGACCTGACAAGAGAAAGGGTTGGGCCGTTTATACCCAAATACTCCAACTTGTCGATAAGGATGCCGTGAGAGACGCAATCAAACGCCTTGCTGAGGTCGCACAGAACCGCTGTTCGCAGCTCACCGCAATCAAGACAGGCACCAAAAAGAAGGAGAATGATGGGCGGTGCATTTTGTTTAAAAATGCGCAGTGATCATTTTTGTTGGTTGTCAGTGAACTTAGTATTGTACTAGAAATTGTACAAAAGTAATTATTAAAAGTTTCCGACGTAATCTTACATTCATTATGCGTCTTTGTTTTATTACACTCGTTTTTAATTAGATCCCATGAGACTTTTGATTTGTTACTAGAAGTTTTTATAAGACGAATAGTCTAAAGGAGATTTGGTTGAGTCGGCTATCATTTTTAATTTTGAAAGATTATTTCTCTGACTCCGTAGTTCATCATTGAACCAATTTACTCTTAAGCGATTTACTTTAGAACGAGCTATACTTTTAAATGGAAAATGTTTTTCGATTAAGTCACTAAATATTTCTATCATACAATCTGCCAAAAACTCTATATTTATATTTGTGTCATTAAAAATATTCCAGTTTACCAATTTAAGAGAAGAATTAAACTTTTTAAAATTTTTTGCTGACATGTTTCGAAGTTTGATATCCGACGATGAGACCAGTTGATTTTCATTAAGTAATTCAATATACATTCCATAATGGTCAGACAGGCAGGGATCAACTGTCGCAACAACGAATCCCACAGGTTCTAAATTAGTCATTATGTTGTCAATACAACTTTGTGATTCTGAAGTTACTCTAGTATAGTCAGATATAGTACTTATTATGCCATAAGAACTAATTAAGTTACATAGTTCAGTGAGATCTCGGTTAGGGCGTGGCATTCTAAAATTAATATTAAAATCGCCCAGAATTATTATATTAGAGATGATAGCTAGATAGTTCAAAATTTCTTCAAAATATTCGAGAAATCTGTCAAAGTTGCCAAGGCTAGATCTATACAGACACACCACCACCACGTTTGATTCCTCCATCAATATTCCACAGAATTCGGCATCCACCTCACGACAAAACTCGGATAAATTTAAAGGCCGGACAGCAATATCCCTCCGAACAAATATGGAGGTGCCCCCGTGAATAGTATTGTGCCTGCAAAAATAGTTTACCAAATTATAATTCAAAATACTAATATGATTTAAAGAAAATTCATCCGCCCAATGTTCACTAAAACAAAGGACATCAAAAATAGTACTTTCCAAAAACAATGACAATTGATTTAATTTATTACATAAAGACTGTATATTTAAATGAAAAAATGTAGTTGACAACTTTTTAGGTAATATCGTTTTATCTTGTTCCGTATCTCCTAGTCCTGAGAGAGTGGAATCACATCTTTCTGAAAATTTTTATTGTAAAATCTGAAACGTTGTACGGCAATTCCTTCAGGCCAAATGGTCGTATCATAAACTTTTTTCACATCCTTCACTGGAAATGATATTTTAAAGGACATAGTGTTATCATTTTTATTCCAAATAGTACAGGCAAAATCAATATCTGTAGCCATGGACTTCAAATGACCTTGTAGCGCATCTACCGTCGTCGAGGGATGAAATCTGTAGGCGTGAAGATACCCTAGCTTTGGTACAGTTTTGATAGACTGACCAGGATTCTTACTAGTACCAATTAAAGGTTTTGATTTTTGTACAACCCTGGACCTTACGTTTCCATCCATTTTAGTGTAGGTCAATGCACTGTCCAATGCTTTGCTCACCTGACTGTTTGTAAACACATATTTTGCTGATGATTGTTTACCAACACTTTGTTTTTGTTCCTCCGTCAGAATGGGCTCCACGTGCTTCTTTTGTTTGGGAGGGGACTTAGTAGGCTTGCTAGATTTCTGTAATACCGGCTGTGGTCGATTTTGCGCCTCGGGACCGTTTTTATGAGAATTACTATTATTTGAAAATGGTTTGTTGTGATTTGAAATACTACTTTGTGATCTTAAAAGATAGTTTATTTCACCTAAATCATCAATTCTTGCCTCCAATTGCGATATTAGTTTATTTAATGTCTTCAACTCACGGTTTTTGCCTTCAATTTCAGCCTTCCTGTAAGCACAAGCAGCCGACTGACATTTAGACTCCATGATGGTATTGTCTAAATTCACAGGAACGTCATTGTTTGTACGAGTATCACCGCACGTTTCACATTGTTTAGATATAACATATTTTAAATATGCACTACTAGCGAGATGATCTGGAACTTTTCTGCACACTATTATTTCAATTAACTCTGATTTATTTAGTCTATTTAGCTTAACGGTTAAAACGTCAACATCACTCGGCGCCATCTTTATTACGATTATGGCCAAAGCTAAATGATTAAATAATTGTCTGGTACCAAAAACAATCGATCTCCTAACCAGACTGTTGTGCGGTGCAGGCAATCTAACACTATAAGTTTGTCGAGTATTATAAAGTCGATCATTCGAAGTTAAGGTGTGTTTATATTTTTTATGGATCATACAAACTGATTCCAGAACAAATAATGAAGGAAGAGTCAGAATTCTATGTGCGATAAACAATTGCCTGCACGAATCTCTTGTTCAAACCCTACACATGTACCTCAAGGCCCAAGAATAAACTGTTAAACAGTTGCTTTGAGCAAGTACCCCAAAAACATAGTCCATACCTTAGATGGGATTCTATCAACGCAAAGTAAGTATTCCTAACCACACAAAACTCCAACTCCCTCGACAGCATCCTAATAGCGTAGCAATTTGAAGAAATTTTACTGTTTAAAATAATGATGTGAGCTTCAAATTTAAGTCTACTATCAATATGCAAACTCAAGAATTTATTCACATTTAGTTCAGTTAATGTGGTATTTTCTATGTATACATTACTTAATTCGCACCTAAAAGACATTACATTGGTTTTGGAAACATTCAAAGTAAGACTATTTGCATCACACCAGTGGTTTATCACAGACAAATCCTCATTAATTGTAGTATTCAACAAATAGACATTGTCGCTATGCCACAGTATAGTAGCATCATCCGCGAAAAATGTAAATTTTCCCTTTATATCGATTCTGCCAGATCATTTGCATAGAAGAAAAACAAGATTGGGCCCAGCACAGAACCTTGAGGAACACCAAAGTCAATACCCCGAGCCTCCGATGCAGTCCCACCAAATGATACGATCTGACTACGACCTGACAAGTAACTCTCAAACCACTTAAGAGCTGTCTGTACCTCTAAAACCGCACACTTCCAGCTTCCACAACAAAATGTGATTGACACAGTCAAAAGCTTTTGACAAGTCGCGGAAAACTGCAGCCGCCACATCCATTAAGGACCATTAAAACTGACTTAAGAAACTGAAATATCGCGTCCGATGTCCCCTTGCCAAACTGGAAGCCAAACTGGATATGATCCAGAATATTGTGCCCCTTGAGAAACGATACCATACACCGCTTAACAATTTTTTCTATGATTTTCGAAAGAGTAGGCAGTAAAGCCACTGGTCTGTAGTTTGATGGGCACTCCTGGTCACTACCCTTGAAAAGCGGTAAAACAGCAGCCAATTTTACACAAGATGGAAATTCACCATCATAAAAGGATGCGTTAATACTATCCACCAAAACCTGAAGAGCTACATCTGGCAAATTTAAAAACAATTTAATAGGCATTTCATCCCATCCCGAAGCATTACCATTCTTTATTTCCCTAAATACTGATTTTAATTCATACATGTCGGTTGGTGAAAGGAAAAAGGTTTGTTATAAGAGTTCTCTTTTAAAAAAAATATATGTGATGAAACGCGGCATTAACTTGGTTAGTCAGATTGGGTGCTATGGAACAATAGAAATCATTCAACTCAGCTTTTCAACTCAGCTTACTGTCATTTTTAACCTTACTAACCTTGCCTCTCATTTCATTCGTTATACTCCATATCTCTCTATGCACATTATTAGATTGTGCCATTCTTGACTGGTAGTAAGTTCGTTTAGCCGCCCTAACAACTTTTCGGTATATTTGTCTATAATGATTAAAATATGAAACGATAAACTGATTGTCAAAATTAAATTTTCTAGTGTTGTGCAGAAAGCGTAAGTTTTTTGCAGAAACTTTGATACCCTCAGTGATACAATGTTTTTTGTTTTTCTATTTTAACTGTTTAATACGAAAGGTCTTAATAAAATTGAAGGAGAGTGGAGAATGAAAGCTTTCTAAGAGCTTCAAAGACATCAATATAAATTGCCAATCTTGTAGATAGCCAAGTTGTAAGAACACATTATAATTATGCTTGCTATATATTCTTCCTATTTTATGCATCCTTTTCAGGCTACAAGTCTAAAGTTTAATTTTTAGTTTACACAAAACAGCATTATGATCTGAAGCCCAGCATCAAATGTTTGCTTCCATCGTAGTTTCTTTCATAGGATAAGGGGCAGGTAGTTCTTCTATAATTTTAAAATTATCATCAATACCACTGATGAAAATAACCAACGTAGATGTATCTGTCATATCAGCACCTTCATTAATTATTGCCACTGACCAGAAATCTAAATGGAATGTCCGATTTTTAAGGAATTTCTCTATATCTTCTGATAACTTTTCAATTCTTCTAGCAACTGCTATTTCTTACATACTAATTTTAGAATAAACTTCTGTTTGCGAGGGGCATATAACTTACGCAGCTGATCCATGCATTATTTTATAAATTCCTCATCCACAAAAGTTTATGTACAAAATCTTATAGATTTTTGTTCTTATTTCTACTAGTATAATTTAGTTCTTGCATTAAAGTTTGGGTATCCTATTGGATATCCATATTTTTCTCTTAAAGCTAGGACCCAGTTTATAAGGTTCGGTCTATTCATAATAAAATCTCTAGACGATTCGACTAACTTAAAGCGTTAAACAAATGTTTTCTGAATTTCTTCACCATTATAATGTAAAATATGAAATTCGTCGATTGCAAACACTGAACGATAAGTCTCCTGGATTTCCAGAAAAGGAAGGTTAAATGGTTGCAATGGATCGCAGAACGTCCATTTTATAAATTAATTAAACTATAACCATCAAAAAGTTCAATTTGCACTTCTTCTTCCTCAGAAGAAGATAGACTTGTGTGTGTTTAAAACCGCACGACAGAAGTAAGAATTTCAAAAGAGCTAAACTAAGAACTAATTCAAACTTCAAAAGAAAGTTTCATGAGGGCCGTGTATCGAACCCGATACCTCTCGCATGTTAAGCGATCACGGAACCACCGTCTCACTTGACTGCTCAAAAATGAATATAAGTATACAGATCGATATAATACATGTTGAAGAGTTGATTACTCTGTTTTTATGTTTATAATTTAGCATTTAGGTAGATGATTGTATGAATTAATATATAACAGATTGACAAGATATGATCCAAAAAATGCCTTAAATCTCTTCTTACTGACTGTTTCTCTCTCTCGCTTGACTGACGTCAGCTGGAGCAAAATTTACCCGAATGAGCTCCAGTAATCAAAGGAAGAGAGCGTTAAATTCTGTCAAGACAGTGTTACGCTTTTTCTATCCTTCTAATAGGCGCAAAACCTTCACTCAAGCTTAGAAGGAACCGAAAGTCAATAATTTCAAATTACAAAAAAAAATTAAGTTGGAGAATTTAAAATTAAAACTGAATTAGCGAGTGTCGATACGTAGGCTAGAACGGAAATTAAAGGGAATTAGAGTCCATCTACATGGCACCACAAAATGGTCGACACTAACAAAAAAAAAACGAAGTGAACTCACCTGACAAAAAGCAGTACTAAATCCCGTTACGGAATGAGTTTCAGGCACCAAACAACAAACCAATTAAAGGTAAGGTACAGGCAAGGCTTGAAACTCAAAAAAAATATTGGGTCGATTGGAAAATCCCACAAAGGGCAAACTAAATCACACTTCCAAACAACACCAACTACTCTGAAAGGTAAAACAATGTAGAGTGACCTACACGACACTTTCCGGAAGCAAAGGAACTTCGCCTCAAAATTTTCCTGCCAAAAATTACAACCGACCAATAGAAATTTATCCACACATCACACAACATATGTCAAATCCAACATGAAATAATCTTTCCACCCCCCCGCTACGGAAATTATGACTGGCAACAACTACGCATTGTAACCAAAAATTGATAACCAATCAAAATTCAGTACGCAAAGTCCCAACTTTGCGCACGAGGTTGAAAATCCTCGGCGACATAGATATATTCATGGTTTCATAGCTTCTAGGAACCGGAAACACTAGAAACCACCGACTTTAATCTCGGGGTCCCTACGCGCCAAATTCAGTTCGTTCAAAATTGAAATATGTTTAGCGACGCAAATTTTATTTTCCATTGAAACGGACTAAAGCAACGTCGGGCGATGCGGCGTGCGTTTAGGCGAAGCTACGACGGTATTTCGTTAGCACCCCTTATTTTCGCAGTGTCAAAATACGTGTTAAATTTGAATAGAGCTGAAACAGTATGTAGGGTACCGCCCATTAATATGATAAAAACGCTTATCTTTACAGAATCTTCTTTTTCTATATTTGGCTCTGAGGTGTATATTGCTGCGACCGTAATTATTGTTTCCTCAAGGCTTCCGCTTCTTCCACCCGCAATTGGCCTCAATTCTATCAATTTTTGCAATGTGTCTTTTAAGATTGTATTATTTTATAACATCAATCTTCTCATGGCATACCAAAGATATGAGTTTTTCTTGAGGGTTTACAAAAAAATACAGGTTTGTCCACTTTTCTTGAAGACTAGACAACGCGACTTCAGCGATTGACACTATGCAAACTACTATACTTCATTAATACTCATATACTAATAATAAATAACTAATCACACTATAAAGCTCCGTATTCATTCCGTATAATTGGGCGTTTTATTTACCTGTATCGCTGACTTCCAAAATCTTCTCTAACCCGTTAAGTGTCCAGCGTAACAGCGCAGTTTTCGCACGAGCATTCGCTACCCTGTGCAATATTTTCGCAGTTGCACTGGTTGTTGTAATCGATCTGCGCTTCTTCAGGTTGCGAGGCTCAAATATGTAAATTGAAAGAAATAAATAGAAACACTCGTTACAAACAAGATTGGCATCTATTCTTCAGGTTGAGGATAAAGTGGTAAGTATCACCAAAACACTTACAAATGCATGTCTCGCGGACAGCTTGGATTATATTTCTCGAAAATAAATGAAGCAGCCGAGAGAACGATTGCCAGAATGGCGTTATAACCTAGTCACTTTGAATAACGTATCATAGTATAAGTGTACTTTAAATTCATAATTTTATCAGTTCTTTGCCTTAAGATGTTATTATATATAGGAGGTTCACTCTTTAGGATGTTAGTTGCTTGTTAGGGGGGAGGTCCCTATTTGGTACTGATGGACTGCCCAGGCTTTAAGGTGAGAACCGTGGTTTGCCAGGAGGGTAATCCTCTATTCGATAGTATGAACTGGAGACCCAACCCAAACTAACCCAAACTTTGACAATTTAAAAACAATTTATAATTGAGATTCAATGTTAAGTTCAAAATTTCCACTGTAATTACAAGGTATTCTAGTTGACAATATCAATAACGTGCAAGCCTTTGCCGATTACCATTGAATGCTCGCATAACAATTATTTAGCTAATACTAACGACAACCATATGAATGGAATGCAACTAACATTACTACCGCTAAAACAGAGTTTTATCCACAATACCGAAACAGAATATTTGCACTCGACGCGCGTTTCGCTAACCATGTTAGCATCATCAGGAGATGATTAAAAGTTTTAATCATCTCCTGATGATGCTAACATGGTTAGCGAAACGCGCGTCGAGTGCAAATATTCTGTTTCGGTATTGTGGATAAAACTCTGTTTTAGTGCATGTTGCCGAAGGTTCCAAACCCCAAGGTTGTAGGAGGGTATTATTACCGCCTCAAATTTTGTAAACGAACTTAAAGGCTGAGACTTAGGATGACTAAGAGTTTGTTTAGAGTGTTTTAGAGAGGCAAATATTTTGCTTTTTTTCAGCTTAAGCTAACTTATTTCGTAGTAGTGACTTAATACATTAAAGGCGAGAAACAACATCTTTTTCCAGATGTTCCTTTTTAGCACTGGTATCATTATGAGAAGTTGGTCTGCTTCTATACTTTTAAGAGCAATTTGTAGCTATTTTGAAAGTTATTACTATAATTTGGAAGTTATTTTCGCAAAGTTTGAAACAGAATTTATTCAATACGAAAACATTCGATACTTCCGACAGTACTAAATAAAAGTAAAGTCATTCCTATTCACAAGAAAGGAGGTAAGAATGATATTGTCACGTGTAGCTTAGGGGGTAGCGCGTTTATTTAAAGAATAACTTCTCAGAGAAGAGCCGCGTCGCGATTAGTACAATGACGGGATCTCAATGCTTCCTTTAATTCTACCACTGGATGTTCTACTCGCGAGGACACGCCTTGTTTAGCGTGCCGGGGGGTAACTGAGGTAGACCGGGACCGCGTTACGTGGGGTAAGAAGAGATGCTAAAGTAAGCACGTTTAGTTTATAACAAAAACAATGTATTAACGATAAAACTTTAACAACAATTATTGGTCAGAAAAAAATGAGATTCTATTATACCCGATTACTACGGTGCGCATGTTTTCTCGATTTGAGGTACTGTTTATAGGGCTTTTACTGTCTTATAATTTACAGTTTTTCTTAAGAGTTAGGTTTTATTTAAGAGCACTAAGAGATTTCACTAAACTTTTTAACTGACTATTTAGACACTTGTCTTTCTCAACACTCTGACAAACTTCTTGTCAAGACTTTACTATGGAGGTTGTGCAACCCCTGGTCCTAGCAGTCGTCAAGTGACTAACCGGTACCAGGTTTGGAAGGAAAGGACTAGAACCTAAAGCAGTCGTATGGCTAACTTTAGGAGCGGATAGAACCCAGAAGGCAGTCGTCAAGTGACTAACCTTGGGAGCTGGAGGTGAGACTAAAGTCTGCCGAACTGAGGGTTCGGTAGCGTATTTATATAAAACAAAGTGATGATCATTGCATACATAAGGTTCAAAGTCGCTCCCGTTGATAGCTCGCGTTGTTTATAGTTTGCCTTTAATGTTTATATAACAATCTCCATGTTCAAGTTCAAACTTGCGACAGGGTGATATTTGTTCAGTAGCTTATGCTTTTTAGGAGATTACAATATTGCTAACTATAGACCTGTAGCAGTGCTCTCTGCGTTCTCAAAAATATTTGAAAGAAGAATTTATGAAAGACTTTTGTCTTTTCTGCACAATAGCTCATTTTTTAGTGGTTCTCAGCATGATTTTTTAAACAATAAATCTACTCATACAGCTTTTTTTCATCACATAACATCTATATGAGAATTTCTTGATAAGGGTAAAACTACTTTGGACATATATTTTGGTTTGAGCAAAGCTTTTAATCATATGAACCACGAAATTTTGCTCGAAAAATTTGAAAGAGCGGGTGTAAAAGGCTCCGCCTTGGGGTGGATAGGATAGTTTTTGCAGGGCCGGATCCAGGCTGTGCATGTGAAGGTCACAAAGGACAATATGCTTAATTTCACATATCAATCCAAATTCGCTGCAACCCCCACAGGTGCTCTCCAGGGTTCTTTATTGTCACCCGTTTTGTTTCTTGTATTCTGGAATGATCTGGATGCGTATGTGGGAGCCCCCACTTTATCCATAGTACAATTTGCTGATAACACCTCTGTAGTTGTGTCTCATAAAGACGAAAATATAACTCTTCTTGACACTAGTAAAACTAATTTTGTAGAGATAGCAAGTTCAGAATATTAAACTTTTGAGTTTGGTTATTAACAGAAATGTAAACTGGAGTGATCATGCTGAAATAATATGTAAAAGGCTATCTTCGGCATGTTATGCAGTTTATCATCTGAGGGATAGAATCAGCCAACATTCAGTTTTAATATTTTATTATGCATCTGTCCACTCACATATATTGTATGCTATTTTATTTTGGGGCAGCAATGTCCAAGCTGTGTCTCGTATTTTTATTGTGCAAAAAGAATAATAAGAACAATAATTTGTAAAGCTAATTATCTTGATTCTTGCGCACCATTTTTTGTAAGCTGCGCATTATGACAGTATTTTCGCTGTTTCTGTTCAGTATATGCTGTTTTGTATTCAAGAATAAATGTAACAGCTCTATAGGGATGAGTGATAGATCGACAAGATATGGAAGTGATCTTATGGTGTCTAGCCATTCGACTGCAATATATGAGAAAGGGCCTTATTACATGGGGATAAAGGTTTTAATACCTTGCCAGCGTCACTGAGGAATGAATCAGCTTACATAACATTTAGATGGAAAGTTAAACACTATTTTAGCTCTCATCCAATTTATTCCGTAAATGAGTATTTTGCACATCAGAGTGCGAAAAGTAACAGTCTTGGTCACACCTGTGTTTATTGCTAGTTGTTAGTGACCAGGAATGTCCTTGTATTATTTTATGCTAATTTTCGTCAAACTGCTTTTGTTTTCAACTGCTGTTTAATAACTTTATTTGTTGTTTGTGCTTTGCTAGATTTTTTTAAATCATGACCGTCCAGGTAATTGGTCGTACTTTGATTGTTTCATTTAACAGTTGTTTCGTTTTTTGTTTTCGTTAGGTGTTAATCTGGTCTTACTCTTATTTTATTTTAGCTTATTTTTAAGTTCTACTTTTGCTTTTGTTTTTTTTTTTTGACTACCCAATGTTATTTGTAACCACAATGGCAATAAATATATTTGTATTTGTTGCGATCTAAATCTAAGGGCTTAATCCCTAATAGTGAATACTTTATGCCTTACTACATAACAACTACCTTCAAAGATTTTTGATTACTGCCTTTTTATTGCGTTCCGGCCATGAATCGTCTTCAATTATTCAGCATGCAAAGGAATCATGCAAAAAGAAATCATATTTTTTGCGGGAAAATAACACAGATAATCTGGTAATAACACTTCTGTATAGAAATGGGGATCGTAAATCTTGCAATCTTCGCTCCAACCGTTGAATTTAATGAAAGGTTTTGAGGTAAAAGTATATTTTCTGTAATGCGCCCCTCTATGCATGTTTTATGTATTTTTATGCATGAATCGTAAAAAGGTCATAAAGTTTTGATGGCTGGAATTTTTATACGGATTAAGATTCTCGGTATCTCTGGGCAATTTTGCTGGCCACAAAGTACGTGTAATATTCTTTTGCACAACTATCGGTAGAATTTTTAGTACGTTACTGACTCATTATATGCATTGTATAGTTTATGAGAACATTTATGTAACAGTTATTACTGTAACTTATAGATCAGTCATTACCGTATAACATATCATTATAATATTAAAATAAACTTCATGATCGTTTTGGGATGTTATTTAATAAGTCTTATATTGTATGAATATTTTAATGAGTAGACAAGCACAGAGAGTTGAGCGTCAAGTCCAGCCACTTTTACATATTATTCTCCATAAGAAAATCTAAGGTCAATTCTGGTTTTCAAGGTCACCGACGCCCCGATCTCAGCATCGACGCAGCCTACTTGAGCTATTGTATATTTAAGGGGATGGCACCTCGCTCATGCTCTCCCTGCAACCCACCATATTCCCACAATCTCGCGATCTTTTAACGCGTTAGGAACCCCGAACTTGGAACATATTCTTTTCTAGGTTACGTCAGCTGTCAATTTTGACAGATGTCATCTGTCAATTGTCGTTTTCAACCACGTATATATAGTTCCCCTAAATAGTATCTTCTATGTTTTGTGCACGCGTTAGCCCGAAGGCTAGGTCAACCATCAATCATCAGATCCGTTAATTATTTCTACATTCAAACATACAGCCGTGATCCTATGAATAAATATATTTAGTTAATAATAGTGACAGATTTAAATACATTTTATATGCGTTAGTTAGAAGCCACCTGAAGTTTTCATGTATAGTTTAGGTACCATCTTACAACACGTTGATAAAGACCAATTCAAATTTACTAATTATCTACTTCCTAAATTTAGGCGGTATATCAATATTTGAATATGAGGACTGCCGTAATATTACTTACTTACTTACCTCCCTAGTAACCGAAATAATTTGCCGATTTAAAAATAATTTCAATTCCGGATAGAGGGGCTCTTACGCAAGATACCGGAACATAAGGATGATTTCTGTGAAAGTGACGGCTGATATATGACGTTATTTTTCACTTGGTTAAGTTTTTTAGCTCTGTTTTATATGCTTGTAGTTCTCAGAAATGCGAAGCTAGAAAAGTATCAAGCCTACCTAAAATAAATCAAATAACAGTATGGGATTTAATAAATGTAAGTGATACCTGAATTCCAATATTAACAAATTTAATAAATAATAATATACATACTGAGAACCTCCCTGATGAACTAAAAAATCACTAAAATAAATCCAATATATAAGACAGGTGAAAAGTCCGATTGCAATAGTTATATGCCCATTAGTATGGTTGGTGTATTTTCAAAGATATTAGAGAAAACAGTTGAAAAAAGAATGGTAAATTTTATTGAGAATACATAAGTATAGATCATTTTTAATATGTTTTTTTAAGAAATAGTTCGACACTGAGCGCCACAGTAGATATAGTAAATAAAATTTCTATCGAATTGGACAACAAGAAACTTGTAGCAGTTGTATTTATTGATCATAGAAAAACCTTCGATGTAATTAGTGTAAATATATTACTGAGCAAATTGTATAACTTGGGATTTAGGGGAACTATATATAACCTTTTAAAACCATACCTGCAGGATAAAAAGCAATATGTTAAGCTTGGTAATTATGTAAGTGAAGTGAAAACTACTGAGTATGGAGTGCCCCAGGGGTCGGTGCTTGGGCCACTACTACATTCACTTTATATATTAAGCCAAAAAATATTATACGTAGTAGTATTTTCTTTGATTAAGCTTAATGGAAGCAGGTCTAAGGGCTTAGTATTATACATTTGCGGACAATACTGTTTTACTTCATGCTAGTGAGAACGTCCAAGATTTAGAGGGCATATATTACTGTTAATACAGATTGGCTATTGTACAAAAAATTAAAAATCAATATAGATAAAATCAAAATTGTACTTTTCAAACAAAAAAAATAAGGATATTGAAAGAAATTCCACATGTAGGTCACAAAAATTAGATTTCAAGGCTTAATTGTACAACAAAATATTATGTTCTCCTTAATATGATCATGCTACCAGTTCAAAACAATAGAAAAATCTAACCTGAAAAATGTATATTTATTTTTGGATATAATCAGTTTTGCTTGAATACCTTGCACTTATCAAGTTTTGCTTGAAAATGGACATGGATATATTAAGTTTTGTTTGATTTTTTATTTTGTAATCAAAAATATACTTAAATAGTAAACAAGGTATAAAAAGACAAATATGTAAAACATTTTGGAAACTATTTCAGTTAAATATGATAACCCGGTTCCTCGTCCAGACAGGTGCAAGGTTCTTCCTCTATCCCATTCCGTTCAGAACTCGTGTCATGTACCTCCTCCCGATTTGGTTCAGGAGTTACATTATTACATAAAACTGTTGTATACCACTTCAGATCTGGATCTGAAGCCCAATCGGTACCAAATTCTGCTTTTCCTGGATCCAGAGCTTTCTTCTCGTACCAAAACTTCACCACAGTTTATACCGTAACACGGTATAAACTGTGACTTCACCCCCTTTGTCAATCTCCATCATCTAATACTTTAAACTGTTCACAAAACAACAAAGTTTATCATTCGCAAAGACTCCTAGAATCACCTAAACATCTGAGTAAAAACTGAATAAGGAAACCGCAAACACTGCGGAACGTATTAGAATAGGTCTAGTGACTGGCTTCAAATTAAATCTGAGAAATACACGAATTACAGCTTTCCAAAGTGTAACAACCTGTTCATGATCCCTTATATTCAATTTTCATCAGAAGATGACACCTTATGCGAAATCCGCAATAATATAGTAATAAGAAACCTAAATGATACTTATCAACTTTAGCTTAAAATGCTACTATCTTTTAATTAGACTTATTCAGCTTTGCTTGAATTTCTGAATAAAAAATTAATAATACGGACTTATAAACTTTTGTTTGAAATCGTACAAGCTGTGATTTATTCTACCTAGGACTTATTAAAATTTGCTTGAAAACAGACCTGGGTATGCATGTAAACCAGAATAAAAATTCAGAATCCGTGCCAAACTCAAATATGGCAAAATGGGACTTATCAACTTTTGCGAGAATGCTCCACAATTTTAGATAATAAACTCGGCTGGTGAGAGCATGTAAAACATGTACATGGTAAAGTGGTAGCCTTTATTAGTAGTCTTCACAAAATTTCTAGCAATATTAATATAAAACGAATTTACAATGTCTTCTGCCTTTCGCACTTCAGATGCCTGGATACCTGTATGGGCAACATGCGGAGTTGTGGACTTTAATAATATGCAAATCTTGCAAAATAAAATATTAAATTTTTTATTTTCATTTAATCGTTTTAACCATACAGAAACCCTATACGGAGGTTCTTCAATTTGCGGAGCCTCATGAAATTTGAGTAATATAAGCTAATATATAGAATAATAAATAAGAAAAAAAGTCTAATATAAATATTTTATTTTCACAATAACATTCATGAGCCTAGTACAAGAATCGGTAGTAACATTTATATGAATAATTTTAGAACTAATGTGGGCCTGACCAGTCCAATTTTCATGGTGACAAATGTTTATAATAATCTACCATTGAATGTTAAAAATATAAATATAGACTTTAAGGTGTTGTTTGTTAAGGGTTTTAGGGCGCATTTTGGAATCTGAGAACAAATATTTTGAATTATGATGGACGATTAATAGGATAGAATTGTCGTTGTTATAATTAAGTAAATTAAAGTAGGCACGCTTTTATTCAGCAGAATCATCTATCACCACTTGAAATAAAAAATCGCCCACACTTTATAGACTGGACACAATCAAACGATGTACGATTCACAAGTATTTAAATTATTTTATTTAAGGCTGTTTATATAATTTACTCAAGACGCACAAATTGCTATGGAGACAAAGCAATCTTAAGAAACATAACAAAGTCTTTTATTAAACATCAACGGCGAGCTTCACACAGACGAACCATGGAATAAGAATTCTAGCTAATATGAAGTTATTGGGGAAAATTTGCAGTGAGGTCAAAGTAGTTGCAGGTTATTCGAGTATAGAATTTTAGAAAAATTCACTTAAGGAGATAAGTTATCTAGTCTTTGCCAAGGAATATTGCTTCTGATAGCGCTATTCTTCAATAATATTACTAACCCTGAAATGATATCAAACGTAAAACATTTAAATAACGAGTGAGTATTATTACCTAGACGAAGAAGGAACTGTATCCACACGTTGTTAAAAAAAGTACGGCACATGCCACTTTTGTTTTTTTAAACGTAATACACAATATTTAATGATTTTGAATTTTCTATTAAATTGTACTTTTTTTGTATAACATATAATGTATCAAAACTTAACGGTTTTGGAAATATTCATGGTTTTAGAATATAACTGCTTACCTATTTAAATACCTGCTGCTATCTGGAGTTAAAGGTTTATTTTTCGAATATCATGGCTCTGACAAATGCTTACGTCTACTTTTCTGATTCATCTTTATTTTGTGCCAATATTTTACAAAATCGGCTATTTGATTGTTGAAAGGTTGCAAATGGTCCAGCTTTATTACAAGAATGATAATAACGCTAAAAGATTACGAGAGCGAGATCAGTGAAAATGTTCAGAATGGTCGCATAGTACCATCTGTACCAACTATAATTATTTATACCAGGAAGTTATTGCAAGAAAACAGTAACAAAAAAAAAGAACAAAGCAAAAACAAAATGAAGAAAGGGATTTTATTATACTGCTTTATTTTCAAGAAAATCTATGACGTTATCGATGAACTGCTACTTCTAGCCTCCCCAAAATATCCTGGAAGTAAGAGATTTCCTTCAGAATAACTATCAAATTTAATGCGGATGGGCAGATATGGAACATTCAACTGGCCAGCGAGCTCTCCAGATCTAACTTCATTTAGGGCTATTTGAAAAATACAATCGACAGAGAGACCTTTAGAGAAAAATTGTCGAAGAAACAAAAAATTGAATTAAAAATGAGAACGAAGCAATTATAAATAAATGCACTGGAACGCCAGAAAGGACTTTACAATAAATGTGACCAAGTTAATGAAGAACATGCAGAGTGTTTAATTTATGCAAGGAACTATCCGTTTAGTTTATTCTATCTAGTTTGTTATTTCCAAATTTAGTAAACAGAATCTAAAACTATATAACTATTATAGCTCATTGTGTAAAATATTTGAAGAAAATGTTATACTTATTATTCTCAACAGATGGCGTTGGGCGCCAATTTGTAATAACTTATATTCCGTTCTAAAGTTGGGTGCCAATTTGTTACCAAACTAAAATTTAATATAAGAATTCTACAATCGGATAAATTACTCTGGTATATGGACTCGACTACTCGTAGTGTACTTACTAGACGGCAGTTACCCAGAACTTACCAAATTTTTTCTTCTAGCACCATCTGACACACCTACAATAGCTCAGCTCAGGTTGGTCCGATGTTTATCTTTTTCCACTGAACAAGTTCAAAATTGTATACGAGAATATGAAACTAAATCAAGATAAGTTATAGTCAAAGTTAAAATTGGACGCCACCAAGTTTAGTTTTCTAGACCCTACCGTTATCGTTTCGGGCACGGTTAAAAAAAAACTTGGAAATAAAATGAAGTTTAAACTCCAAAATCGGATATGTATATAATTCCTGTCGTAGTCTACGTTTCACGTGCTCTGTTATCAAACAAGTTCTAGGGCTCTAATCCAAATAAAATAACATCATAATTAAGGCCAATACTTTTATTAAAAAAAAGAAAAGTAAGCGCCTCTAGCCATATTAAATTTACCTAGAACGAGAGAGACAGCTAGCCTGTAATGAAGTTTCGTAATGTCATGAACTACGGTTTATCTAAACACACCCTCCCGTCAATTTGACAGTCTAATTTGAAATTTTAAGGATGTGACATAAGAAATGTATAATTTAGAACATTGACAACAGTGATTCACTCTGCCCGAACCCTGCAACCTAGACGGCGATAACTCTTACCGGACGTTACCACACAGACTTTTCCATACTAATTCAAACCGGTTAGAAAAACCTCTCCATAAGCCCAAGCTGCAAGTCGCCAAACAAAACCAAATCCTCAAAATGCTATGATACGATATTGGTATTCTCGCTTAACAAGAAAAGAAAAATAGATACATTTCTCGGTCATAAAATGCGTTAGGAAACGTCCAAAAATGTAGTATACGAGAGAGTATACTAATGAAGCTATGCGGGCGTAGTTACACTTCACAGATGGCTACTATTATAAACTCTAGTGACTGAGATATTCAGTAGCAAATACTATGGTATTATTCAAACTGTTAAAACTACTAACTTTGTTGCAGAGTTTCGATAATAATTATTGAAAGTCTTTACGGTGTTGTTAAAATTTTGTCAATTCACTAACAGAAATTATATTTATCAACTAAACTGGACACATTCGTTTTTTTTTTCGGACGTCACGAAACCCAGAGAGTATTTCCATATCATTTGTCGGACTTCTAAAAAAAACTGTCCTCGGACTTGACACTGCCAATTAACCAGGTAGAAAAATGATCATTATCCTAATATTCGACATGTTCTCCTGTCATCAACCCAGATTGTAAAGAATCCAAAGTGTATCACATTACGGGAAAACCAAAGCTAAAATCATAAAACGGAAATTAATCCATCAAAAAAACTTAATATGAAATATAAATATTAGGCAACTGCCGAGCCTCGACTTCAGAAGTTAATTGGAATTATACGATCACAAAACAACTTAAAAGAGTTTACCCATAACTGGGGTTTACAAAACCTTCCTGGATAGCTCTCAATAAGACGCCCGGTCTATGCTGTGCCTATGAGTATGGGATAATCGCCATTATAGCCGTTGGCTGATTTTTCCACTGTACCAATCTCCCCCGTCTCCCAGAGGCTTAAATCGGCATACAAAACCTATTTCATTCCAAAGTGAAACATGCTCTTAGGGAGCTACTCACTCGTTCCAGGAAACAAGAAGAAAACAACTGCCTCCTAAAATCACTAGCAACCTATTCTCCTGTTTTTCTCATCCTCCTTGATTAATAACCAGAAAAATCTGTAAACACTTCAAAATTGCCCAACTGTCATTGATGTAAATACCTTCAGTGACAGTTTCCCTGCTGCTGCCATGATACTAGTCAGGTTCGGTCTTATCGAGAAATGATAGAGACGGTTATCCAAGCGATATACCTATCTAAAATGACTTTTTTTATTGCCAAAACTAAAATTAAAAAAATTTACACCTGAATTAAAAATAAAGATGAATAAGTAAATCAGACTTCAAACTTCAGTGCCATTACATTTCAAAAATAAACCTTTATCTCCAAGTAGCTGCAGGTATCTACATAGATAAGCAATTACATGGAAAAACTTAGGGTGTTCCATAATTTTAAAACCTTCAATCCTTTAAATTTTTATTGAGGATATGTTATAAAAAAAATATGTAGCATTTAATAGAAAATTCAAAATCATTAAGAAATCTGAAATATATTTAAAACAGGCAAGGCACATGCTTTTTTGTATACTTTGAGACAAAAGCACGTGTAAAAGTAGATGAAATCAAATAACTTTCGTTCGGAATATGTTTTTTCTAATTTCAAAATAATTAGCGATAATTCCAGTTATCTGGATCACCCTCTATCGGGTGATCTCATATAATGACCCCCTTTAACTTTTGCATTTTTCGCACTGTTATAGATAAAACTTTTAGGGATTTTGGTAAGTTATCTGCAACTTATATTTTCGTATATAAAACTGCAAAAATGAGTTACAGATCGAAGTCATATCTTCTTAATGATATTCTTATATTAACGACATTTTAGATTCTACCTACAATTATGAACGTAATTTAGATATATAATATAATGTGATTTGCAAGTTCTTGTGGATACAAAATATGCAAATAGTTCACGTATATCCCTACAACTTTTGTCTTTAACAGTTTTTCCTAGTCAGAAAAATAAAAAAGGTGTGTGTTTAAAACCGCACGACAGAAGTGAAAACTTAAACCAAGCGGGCACCCATCCAAGTACTAACCTCGCCCGACGTTGCTTAACTTCAGTGATCGGACGACATATATGTTTCTCTTTGTACTCTTGGCAAACATGTAAAATCTATTTTGATGTATGATCATCATCGAAGTATGTTGGGTAAAATCAGATAATGTGTTTATCCTTACTGTGTAGAACATATTTTATTAAAAATTATCCATTTGTAGTCTGACGGGCACGTAAAGATTATTCACTTTTCAAATAGATATTCGAAGGTATTTAGGCCGATTGTCATTGGAATAAAAATTAATACTTGTGTAGTACCTAAATCTAATAATGCTATTTTAATTTACCTCTTAAAAGCCTCATCTTGTCAGTCATACTTGAACTCGTAACTTATTCGGAAATATAAAAACGAATTTAGTAATTATGCGGTTTACCATGCATAATAACTAGAAGTTTCTTTAAATTTACTCATTAAGTAAAATTAACATTATTTAATTTTCCCGCCTCAAAATGTGTGACCAGAACTCTGTTCTATCTCATTCACTCGCAGGCTACATCTTATAGATCTATACCTTTTTATTGATGTCGCTTTCTCCGTTTCATCGAGTCTCAAGTCACACTCAACAGGGCCGGAGCTAAAGAAGTTTTTACTTCAAGAAATTAAAGAAGGTAGCCCTATAAGTGATAACCCTGTACGTGTAATGTACAATATTTTACCTAGGATGATTGTCTCAATAAGGACAGCATTTTTATTTAAAAAAAAGATATTTGGCACTTTAAGTAATTATTTTTGACATTTCTTGTCACAAAAACATTTGATATTAATCAAAGGAACAATAGTTTGAGGAGAAGTTATTTCGATCAGCGATTC
This sequence comes from Pissodes strobi, assembly GCA_016904865.1. NCBI lineage: Eukaryota > Metazoa > Arthropoda > Insecta > Coleoptera > Curculionidae > Pissodes > Pissodes strobi. The sequence continues at coordinate 88,348 of MU183929.1, forward strand.
GGAAAGCAGCTGCAGTATCTTCATGACTATTAATTAAATCACGTTCTAAATGAGAAAAAGCTAACGGTCGATTGATGAACTAATTCACCGAAAAAGATGTGACAAATTTTATGCCGAAGGTACGTCTGCGTGTCTATTTTGAACTACGATTTCTATAAAGGATAATGTAAATATCAGCAAGTTCAGCCAGTTAGTGGCATTTATAAAAAATTATGTGATTGGTTAAAGAGGGATGAACGAAGATTCCTGAGAGAAGGAGATGATAGCGATGTTTGCTAACGAAAGTACGATATTAGTTTCAAAATTGTCTTTAATACATATAAAGTTGCCCAAAAAAGGTTTGAGGTTCTGCTAAAATGTAAAATTTACAAAATTAACGATTTCATTTTAGGTTGGATTGATAATTTTAACACTAAGAGCTTTTCGAAACTGGAAATTAGAAAAATTAACGGGTAGTTGTCGACGTGAAATTACCAAATGCAAAATCTAAATATCCCGAGACCTAAACATTATTGTGTATAATAGAAGATCCTTCACAACAGATCATGACAGATTTTTTGTGGATTATGGAAAAGAAAGATGCCTCAAGCAGCCCCTTGAAATGTACACTTTTGATAGTGTGCCAAAGCTCATTGCAGCCCTTTTCAAATTTACCTCATCTTAAGCAGAACGCTACTTCAGGCATATTTCTATGCCTGTAGAAAGTTGAGCAGACCAGAAGGAAGACAATGAAAAGGGCGTAAACCAGATTTTAGTTATTGAAAAAGCTTCTTGGAGCACCGACGGATAATAATGAAGTCAGTCTTGTAAATAGAGATTAGTTCAACAGTTGAGAAAAGCTTGGCACATGGCAGGAAATGTAATGCGCTCACTACATCACTAGTGTCATTTTATGCATATTAATGTCTACTTTACAATTAATAGTTTACTTAGGTGGAGTAGGATCAAGTGCAGTCGCGACACTTACGGTCAGAGCAATATCCGAGTAGAATTAACGACACCGCGGTTGGTGCAGATTATTTGTAAGATTTTCAGGTATAAGGAATAACGAGGATAACAGATATGGTCAACTAATTTATATTCCGTACTCGCCAAGAGCCAGTTGGCCTAAACCTTTATTTGGTGCACAGACTGGTTCTTTACACGTTCACCACGACGTGTACCACATAGTGACATATTACTTGCAGCTATCGTGCATTATTCGTAGTACACGATTCAATACTACTTATACCAGGGTATTAAAATTCTTCATTTATAAGAGATACCTCTTATATTATGATAATGGCTACAGAAGTGTACTTTCTACACTGATGTACCATCGTGGGCGCACTCGTCCACAAATAATTATGCAAAATTTAAGTAAAATTTTAACAAAAGCTTCATCATTCTGTAAATTCATAAAATGATTTATATTATTATATAAAAACGAACAGACGAAAAAACGAATAGGAATGACACAACTTAAATCTAGAAACTTGAAAAAAAAATCATAAAACTAATAATATTCCTTAAATTATTATATTTCTAGTTAAAACATAATAAGCATAATGCTGGTTGATCTGGGCAATCCTGGCCATATTTATGTAGTCACACGTTTTGTTTTCATTCCTGTTTCCTTATACCTTAGAGCCACCTGCAACATATCCAATTTTGTGGCATTTCCACAGTTGTTGTATACATACCGGGTATTTACATCACTAGCTCAAAAAATAATTGTCTATACCTCTTGAAGATTTTTCTAAGGGGTGTGTAGGAGGAGCACATCTGATCAGACATATCCATACCTTTTTTGGCTTTATTATAAGCAACAACTTCACTGAGTTTCAAAACATCATCACCTTTTCTATTCCTATTACCTGATGGAACTGGGCCATCCTTGTGGTCCCGTACACAAATAATTATCATCCATCAAGGCTGGTCTCTTATCTACCCACTTTATGACTCTTACACCATTTTTATTTTCTTCATCACAAATTTTTCGCTTCTTGAGTTTCTTATTAAAGATTGCCTTTGGATTTCCCTTCCTATTAGTTCTTATGATTCCGCAGACATAGGTTTAACGATTCAAAAGATCTGGACAGAGCTTCGAACTTGTATAAAGATTATCAATATGTAATGTGCCCCCGCTTTAAATTCATACAAATAGAATAAGTATGTCGGCTGGTAGTATCACTTGTTTAATTTTTGCAAGCATACATTTTGAAGTCGTAGTAAATCCTCCTGTAATGCGACTATAAAATTTTACTCCATATTTGTGTGATTTTTCGACGAGACACAGGCGAAAAGCCAGGCCACCACAGTCTCATTTATAACAACACTATCTCCAGGAATAAGTGCTGATTAAAAGTGAAGGCGAATGCGGTCCGAAATGTCGATCTTGTACTGCTGTATCTGAGAAATGTAGACACTAGAAGCAGTCGCGCTTCTCGTATGGGAATTTGAAGTGAGACTGATTAATTAGTATTTTCAATTAATATTCGGCTTCTGGCATAAGATGTTGAAGGCAGATTCTCTACTTCTTCTTCTTGAATTTTTTTTTGAAGGGAGATTCGTCTTCAAATTTTTTATTGGAAGTTGGAAATTATAGTTAGCTGAAAAATGCTGCTAGTATTAACACTATCGGATGCTTTTATAAAGCAAGGGAATTGTCTGGTAATTGCTTTTCTTCTGCTGCAAATGTAACTGATGATGAATCGGAAAGAGCGATTGATGAGCCGGGAATGGCTTTTGATGAAGAAGTACTATCTACAGCAGAAGATGACTCGTTAGATGTGGCTATCATGGGAATTGAAGGAGAATCACATTTGCTTTCTAGCAAACCGAGAATTTTCTCAGTTTTAGAAGTAATGGTCACCTGAAACAAAATTCTATCATGCAGTAGTTTGACACATTTATTTTTATTGAGGCCACCCGTAGTACAGTCCATCTCCAGCACAAAATTGTACGCTACAGGTGTCGTATACAATAAGTAGTAGGTGCAAAAATCCAAATCTGCCATATCCTTGAAATTAATAAGTTAATACTTACATTTAAAAGTTCGATGGCTAATCTTCAATTGGACACGTATATAACTCAAGGTATTTGATTATTAAGAATTATCCAACATTGTATAAAAACATGGACAAATAACTTTCTTCCCATCGATGTGGACATTATTATAGACAAAAAAATAAAGTTTTCTTTTGCGACAAATCAATTTCAACTAGACGTAATAAAGTCCGTTATTAAGGTTGAACGACAACCTTCACACATATGAGCCAAGGAGTAAGGCGACTAGCTAATATGAAGTTATTGAAGAGATTTGGCACGGAGAAAATTATATGAGGTCACAACTGAGATAAAGTGGTAAATTATATACTAGAAATGCACTGACCTAGCTGATACTTGCCTTGAATTTCTAGCTGATTTATCTCATGTTGTTTAGAGAAAACACATTTTGTTTCAATAGGTTGGAAATTAGTTTGTAGTCAGTATCATATAATTTAGTTAGAAAGGAAATACGAGAAGGGACATTTTGCTATTTTATATTTTTTATATTACAATGATAAATTTATAGATTTAGCACTAACACCATATCAGAAGCTACCTTTCTAGAGAGGCCCCGATCCAAACGTACCCTCTTTTTCTAAATTATTGCCGAAGGATTTAAATTCATCAAAAAAATTGCCTTGAAATTACACATTTTATTTGCAAGAAATTAATTATTCTTCAATGCTGACAACATGATAAAGTGCTTCAAGATTTTTCAAAAATGTTTCGATGAATACATAGATACTAATATGAGATCAAGTTTGGGTTAGTAGTAATATGAGATAAAATTTTTAATGTTCAACAACAGAAAACTCAAATTCGCTCTCTATGAGTCATACTTACACACATTTCTTGCACAAAACTCGTTCTTCATATACTTCTTTGTTAACGAAAGACAAAAACTTCGATAATACCAAATTGTTCGGAACATAACAGGTTCGTCCCATTTTAGCTTTTGTTCAGTTATTAATAATGAACAATTTATATATTTCTTTGTTAACGACAGACCAAATTACCGATAATATCAATTATAACTTAAGTTACACAATAAAAACTTTGGGGTTCGGCATTACACTTAATTTGCCTGCTCTTTGAAATACTTGCTAAATATTAGATATTATATAATGAACAAAAACTTGCCGTTCCTTTTAATGTAACTTTTATGATGAAATTTTTATATATATTTCAAATTTTTGATAGCAATAAAGGATAAAAAAGTTATTTAATATGTAAATCCATATTTCAGTTTCCATTGTAATGTTTTTATTGTTGAAAATTATTATATTAGAATGGAATATTTATTCTATCTGACTTTTTTTTCCCAGTATAATATGTTATAAGTAAAAATCGTTTTATATGCCAACAAAAACCCTTTTTTCTAACTTATAGCCCCACGATAATACAAATCTTACCCATCGCGCATATTCGAATCGAATTATGCCGAAAAGGGAATGTTATTTTTTGCAATAAAACCG
>MU183929.1:107852-141326 GCA_016904865.1 Pissodes strobi
GATATTAATGTGAAATAGGGTATATTTAGAAAGATAATGGAGGGCAATTTTTGACAGGTACCTTCACTTGGTACCGCTTTCGGTTTGACCGAATTTGCTATTTTAAATACAACTATTGCAGCATTACCTATCTAATATTTAAAATAAGAAATGAAATATTTTAGGTGAAGCGGCCTTGTTCGTCTATTGTTATTTATGTTTTTTTTATATTTCTATGATTTTATATTTATAGTTTTTAGTACCGAAACTACAATTGTATGCTAACACCGAGACCGAGACATTCTTCTCGAGAAAGAATTAATTATATACTATGTGAAACAAGGATTACTTAACGATTTTAAAATAAATAAGAAATTTTTTGTAAACAAGAAATATTTTTATATTTTAATTAAATTTTATTTATTTTATACAGATTTTTAAAATAATTTTTTATTCTACATAAATACCATAGTTGCCGTACTCTACAATGTCTGCGCCATTTAATAGACATTTTTTTAAGTGAAAAGATTTCTCTCGTTTCACAAAATGTTTTTTTCTGTGTGCGTGCGTGTTTTCTTAAAAGTTGAGGCCAGCAGTCCGGTCTCCGTCTTCGTTTTGGTTAGTTTGCGATCGAGGTTCGCAACTAAATATTTTTCCCGAAACCAAATGCTATCAAACCCAGAAATACAGTTTCTTCCTTTTCACTGGCAGATTTATGTGGTTGATATTCTCTTTGCCTTACATTAGAACCTATTTCTGATCTTAGAGCATATATGTTAAAAAATTTCAACATTAACTATTTCATACTTTGGAATATTGGAACGCACCCAACCAGTATCGACGAATACAGTTTCGAAGTGCTCTCGTAGCCATACATCCTTTTCGAACGATCTCTTGACGGATGTGTTAGATACTTTTTGGCAATTGACGTGGTCAGGAGAGAAGAGACAAGTTTTAAAGTGGTGATATTACCGCTAGCTCCATTTTTCGTATTAATTTATCGTGAGGTAAATTGGCAAGCACACCGCCATCAATATTTTGTCGTATTACCGGCAATATCGTCCCGTAAATGTACCTTATGTATAGTGAGGCTACCTTTGCGAAAATTATGGTATATTTTTGTGTTTCTCTATTAATTAGTTACAATTATTTATAATTTAACTAGAATCCTTCCTCGGGTTAGTTTGGGTTAGTCTCCATCATCGGCCGTTCGTTTGAGACTATTTTTTCGAAGTGATGCTGAGCGCATCGCGTGACGTGTAGCTTCACAGAAAGTGGTAAAAAGCCATAATTGGGGCCAACCAAGTAGCTGTGTAGCTTAGGAAATAGCCTCCAACCACTGCTAGGGATTCCAATTTTGTGTGACCAGGTGAAAAGGACACAAGCAGGCTCCATAATTACCTATCTTATTTTTATCGAACTTACCTTTAAATAAATTTTAATCGATTGCTATATTTTATTGTCTCTATTATCCTTTCTTAACGTTATTTGATTAATTAATACAGACTTTTTTCACTACCGTATCTGAGCTTATCTTGATTAGTCAATGTCTTGCTAATATCAATGTATTTATCTGATTTACTTTTTGTGTATTACGTGTATTTACCTAGATGCCACGCCCTTAGGTAATATAATTACTTTTCTCATTTTTATCAAACTTACCATTAAATGACTTTATGTGTGGTTTATTATCTTGTATCGTACCTATTACCGTTTCTAACCGTTATTTGATTGATTAATACGTAATTTCTTCATTATTGTATCTGATATCATCTCGATTAGCAAATATCTTGCTAATATTATTGTAATTATCTGATTTACTTTTTGTATTGTCTATACTCACTTAAATGGTAAGTACTTATTGTAATTGGCTCTAATCCTAATGGCAGTAGAGCGTCTTACATAACTACCACTTTAGGTTTTTGTACATAAGCAGGTTACCGAATTGAGCTCAGTTCGATTTCCTGCTGTAGATCTTCACTGACGATATATTTTCTTCAGAGGTTAATTTATTTGACTACTGGACTTTTTAACTGGATATTTGTCCACTGATATTATCGTTACCATGGGATTAATTTATAATTGTTTTTATTTAGGTAATTAATCTTTATTTAGGGCGCTCTGTGATTGTCACTCATTTAGTCAGAACTTCATGAATTCAGATTTTAGTTAAGCAGTATGGATGATTTAGAATTTAAGATTGAGGGTTAAGACTTATTTTAAAGAATCTTATAATTATTTTAAGTGCGATACTATAATCTCGATTAGGTTTGAGACCTGCTAAAGGTTCTACTGTGAGCGTAATGTCTCAGACTATATTTAAAATGTAAATAAATAGTTGAACTAGGATCTTTGATGTTTATTTTGGTATACTGAAGTTAAGGTGAAGTTGAGTTTAAGCAATTTATTTTCAGGTTTCTCAATATTCTTAGATAGGGTATCTTTCTAAATTGTACTACCCTAATTTTAATGCATAAAAATTGTTGACATCTTTCTACTTGAAAATTTAGTGGCGCCTTCGCCCAGCTGTCATCAACTCTACGACCCTCTTCTATAAATATTAACACCGTTGAGTGAACCAGGCATATGAACCAGTTGTTAAGCAATTAACTAATCGCGTTACCACCAAGACCCAAACTTGATAAGACTCATTCTCCCCCTAGTCTACGAATACAAAATATAAGAATTATTTGGTTGTACTCAAAATTTCACATAAATACTGCTTTAAATACTTAAAAACGAAAAGATATGAAAATTTGCTACTAGAATAATCAAATAGTTGAAATGCACTTTTTGGTCAGTAGAAAAGAAAATGCTTAGTCTTATGCAGCAAATTTATTTGTTTTTATTTTCATTTGTTTTGGCTTTGTAAGAAAAATCGTTAATATAAATATTTTTTTAATTGAAATGTCGTCTTGTAGCATGTCATTGAAAATAGAATTTGACCCAGAATACGATGGTTTAAATAATGTTTCTAGTCGCACTTAAAATAACAAAGTGGAAAATTAACTGTGAAAATTAGCTCTCGGTTATCTTCTTAAATATACTCGAATTTCAAATTCGTATCTGCAGAAGAAATTAAATAAACCCGTGTACCCTATGTTCGTTGTTATCCGCTATGCCAAACTAATCAACTATTAAACAAGCATTTCTAAGTAGAATATGGCAGATTATCTTTAAGACAATAATTTTTACAGATATTTGACCGAAGCATTTATATATAGTGTTACATCTATAAAAGTTTTACATAGTACCAAAAGCATGACATTCACTGTGAAATAAATTCAAGCACCAGACCATATCTGTAACACGTAGGATTTAGTAGGTACATTCAGTTGCTGAAATTATACAGCACAGCATTCAAAATAATGGCCCGAATATCACAATCGTCTGCTTCAGTCGTTTAGACTAGTTTGTTCTGCTTAGCATTAGGAAATGTATTTTAATCTTATGTCAAGATGCATAATGGGTCTAAGTGGCAATGGAACACGTTAGAAATGTGCGGTTTTGTTGATGTTATTTGACTTCTGGTAGAAGGCGTAGGACTGTTTATTTGTTACGTCGTGACGTTTTGTCTAATCTGATTTTGTTAGGTGGAATTTAACTTGCTAAATTAACGGCGCAAAGATATTTGTATAAGCATGATGAGCCATTTTGAACAGACATTAGACTTTTTTGAGGACAGATGAGAAATTTTATCATTTTATTTATCACCTCAGGTATCGCCTTTCATTTTATTACAGTCTGTGTAGAATAATTCATCTAAGAGCCACATCTGTATATTTATTTAAAATAAACGGTTCAAACGAATTTCCTGCATATATTGCTACCTTAGAAGTAAATACTTAAATCATTGATTTTTTGAAATTGCTGAGTTTTAACCCCACCCCCCTTAGAAGTAAATACTTAAATCATTGATTTTTTGAAATTGCTGAGTTTTAACCCATATATATATATAAGGTGGCTAAATACTCCCACACTGTGACGTTACTAAATCTACGACATTAAAATTCAGAGATTGTATGTTAGATTATACACTTTGCCAGATTTTACCGTAAAGCGCGAATTCACATAAAATATTAATTAGGAAAAATATGTATAAAAAAAACAATGGCTACGTTCCGGCTCTAACGGACCAAAAACCATCCCTTTTCTAGTGAAAAAAAAAATAGAGAAAACTCAAAGGTCACCAGAACTAAGTTATCCCTTAGATTAATAATAGGATTATGAAGAGGAGGCAATATTTACCATCAGAAATGAATGTGAATATCATCCCATTTTCCAAAAACAAAAGGTGAGTAAATAACCATATTACACTTAATTTGAAATTAACATCAGATAAGAAATAGTGGTGGGTTGTAAGAATTCGAGATCTCATAACAAACTGAAAGGCATAACTGGGGAGTATGCCCCGAAATATACACATATAAGCATAAAATTATTGTTTTAGATATACAAGGTGATTCAAAACAAATTCGAATATGATTCCTTGTTCAAAATAAAAGGTAGTTTGTTGTATAAATGTTGGGTCAAAAGTCGAGCATTAGGAAGATATCGCGGTACAAAGATGGCGGAAAAATATTGTTTTTACTTTCTGTCTTAAAGACTAATAGCTATAGAACAATGAAATTCTATGGAAATATTACTAGTACCAAAACACACTTTCTGCATATTTTTCACATTCTTAGAATTCGTGGAAGGGATTAAAATAGACTACCACTATCATTCTTGTTAATCAAATTTAAAGAAAAACTTACCCAATGACCTGGGAAAAAATAGGTGAGTTTATTTGGAAACTTTTCCATCTCATTGTATTTTTTCATTCAGCCCATCGATTTGAAATAAAAAGTAAAATGTAAATCGTTACGTGTCTGGACGGGGACATTTATTTTAGAAACACAATCGGACGTTCCCAATATTGCTTTATTTGACATTACTGAGTAGTTTAAATGCAATATTTTATGATTAATTCAATCAATATTTTTTTATCTGATCTGTTTAATTGTACAGTAATAAGAGTTTTAATTAAATCAATAAGAACAATAACGGTTAATTTCAATGCATTTTATGTAAGCTAATCACAGACCTCATCATCACAGCATATTTACCAGGCGTCATCAAAAGTTACATAAATCTGGAACTTTCAAAAAAAGAAGTTTTGATACCGGCAGACACCGCGAAGTTCGAACATTCGAATTAGAAGTTGCTGTCCTAAATATTATTGAAGCGCAACCTGAGACAAGTACCAGGAAAATTGCAGAGGAATTAAATACTGATGCAATTTAAAACTATCATAGCGAGCATGTATGGGCTGAAGATAATCCACATTCAATAACAGAATCATCAATATTAGTATTTTGTTAATGTTTGGATAGGAATTGTCGATGAACAGTTAATTGGGCCACATTTTCAACCTTTAAGATTAACTGGTGAGTCATTGTCAATTTCTATATGAAGAATTGCCTCTTTTACTAGAATATTTAGTTCTGCAAACTAGAAAACATATGTATTGGAGTACATTCCACCTTAAAAGTGCAAAATATTTAAACAAATCTATAGTATTTTTATTTCCCGCTTAAATTTGAAATCAACTTCAAGTAGGCTTGAGGTTTCCCTGAATTAATCACGAAAACGATGGCAATTATTGGTTTTATAGTCTTCTATGAAATTTTACTGTTAAAACATAAATCTTAGCATAGATTAGATTGGGATTGAAGGGAGTTAGCGCTGGTACCCGCCTCTGCCACTGCAACCTATGCAGGTTTATTGTAGCACTCCGAACCATGCTTAGAGGATATCATCCAGTCCGGTCTTCCTAATCAGACTACACAAATGGAGTACCGGCTCCTCCATGTACCTTGCAGGTCCGGTTTTGATCTCTCCCAGCCTTGCATACCTGAGCCTGCAGAAAGCTTCACACCCGCACCACACGTGTTTTGGACTTTTCTCCTCCTCCTGACAGAACTTGCCGCGGCTATTATCTGCCAAGCTGATCTTTTCAATTTGTCTGTTCATTCTATAGTGCCCCGTCAGCTGACCCACTAATGTTCTTATCGTCTTGCGACTTATCTTATGCAGATCAGCCTTGAATTTTGGGGAGCCGTGTTTTATGAACTGTCTGGCTTGTAGTTGCCCCGATGTTTGTAACCACCAGTTTAGAGATTGTTTATCTATCCGGTTTTTAACTGTTGTTTTGAAGACTGTTCCTGCTATTCCGCAGTAGGGTTTAGGTCCCAACGTAACCTTACTTGCAAGTTCGTCCGCTTCTTCGTTGCCTTGACGGCCTTTATGTCCCGAAACCCACGCAATGGTGAAGTTATTGTTACGCCCGACCTCTTCAACGGCACTTATGCAGTCTTTGACTAGTCTACATCTGACCTTATGTGGACTAACTGCTTTTAAGGCGGCAAGACTGTCGGAGAATATAACTACCCTTCTTTTCCTAATGTGCAGTTTCTCTGTCTCCATGGCGCAGTGTTGAATTGCCGCGACTTCTGCTTGGAACACTACGGATTGACTACCCATGTTTATGGAGATATTTGACCTTGGTTCTGACGTTCCCCTGTATGAGGATATGTAATGAAGTTAGACTTAGCAGGACTTCCAGTGCTGCAGTTGGGGTTGTTCACATCGAGACACAGACATGCCAGCCTTTGTACGCCTTCTAGTTCCCTGATTGCACCTGTGTGTCTTTATGGCTCAGGCTATAGGGCTATCGGTTGGCATGGAACCTACCACCATTTTGTACAACCAGATATTCAATTGGGGCTCAGCCCCCAGTTTCTCCCGTAAAGTCGCCTGCATCTGCCCAGTGCAATTTTTCCTTTCTGAGCGACCTTGCTAAGATGCGGTCCGCAAGTCATACCTTGGTCAAGAGTGACACCTAGTCTTTGACTTCCTTGGAAAAGGGAATTATTATTCCGCTGAGCATTGGATTTTTCAGATCCTTTAATGCTCTTTTCTTTGTGAGTTGGACTATTGTGGTTTTCAGCAGATTAACTGATAGTTCCTCCTCTTCACACCATTTGCTACTATTTTCAAGGCCTTTTGTGCTCTTATTGAAATATAGCCAATGTTCCTTCCCCTGACTACTATGACTAAGTCGTCTACGTAGCATAGGCAGAAGTATCGTTCATGTTCCATCTTTGTCTAGTGGACTATCTACCAGAATGGCCCAAAGTAGTGGTGATAGGACCCTGCCCTGGGGGCAGCCCCTCCCCATCCGCAACGAAACCGTACCCGCACCTATGGTGGCAATTATTGTGCTATACTTTAGATTTGTTTGGATCCAGTTGCAGATGGTTGGGGGGATTTCTTTGTGTTTGAGTACCTTAGCCAGCGATTTGGCTGAAACGTTACTGAAAACACCCTCTATGTCAAGAAAGGTGGCTAGTGCCTCTCCCTTATCGTCTATTGCCTTCATCAGGAGACTATTTAGATCGTCCAGAGCCAAATCTGTAGACTTTCCTGGTTGGTACGCATATTGCCGCTCGTTAAGGGGTTTTATTTTTGTCACGGGTATACCGATGGACTAGTTTTTACAGTGTTTTAAGCAGAAATGAAGTTGGACTTCTTAATTGGTCTGTATGACTTTGGCGTTTGGTCTGGTGTCCTGCCTATTTTTGGCAAAAAGACGACTTTTTCCCTTTGCCATACCGCTGGCGGGTGGCCCCACGCTACGCATGCTCTGAGTATCTTGCAGATGTGTGGCAGTAGTATTTCCTGCCCTTTCTGTAACAGAACTGGGTAGGTTCCATCTGGTCCGGTAGACTTATAAGGCTGGAACTCCCCAATTCCCCATTTAATTCTTTAAAGTGTTACAAACCCGTTGGCCCTTTTTCCAATTTGTTTTTCTGGCCTTGTATGCCTTGCTGTTGGTTCTGGCTTGTTCTGATTTTTTATGACTCTGGAACCTGTGAACTGTGTGTCTGTCAATAGTTCCAGAGTTTCTCTTGTGGAGCTGATAAACGAGCCATTTGGTTTCTTTAGATGTCCAGCTTCACCCGCAGTACCTTCGATGGCCAAAACTTTGTACACACTTGCGAAATCCTTTGTTCCGGCTATTACTTCGCAGAAGTCCTGATACGATTTTTTTTTTGGTCCTGCGAATTTCTTCTGTTAAACAGCCTTCTCACCTCAGACCTTAGCCTATCGAGGTGATTGTTCCACCAGACTCTTTTTGTGTTTTGTTGTCTGATTGTTCCTGGGCAGTTTTCGTTGAAGGTTTCCAAAACTGCCTTACTTACTTCGTTTCGAAATTCGCAGATAGACTGCAGGGCTAATCAGGAAATTTTTAAATAAAATATTGCAAAATTTGGAAGTTGGCGTAAAGTTAGGCTTAATGTTTTCTCGAATAACTTAAAGAAAACTACGTATTTACGAGGAAACGTCTATGTCCCAGAATAGATAAATATGGATGATTTAATAAAAACCATTGATTTGTATAGGAGTGGATAAGCAATAGCCGCCTGTCTCACTACTCAAAAGTGGCAACCTATGGGCGACAAAACAGGTTTCTGCGCATGACAAAATCGATGCAAAATGGAAAAACGTAAACAAAGGTGATACCGTTTTGTCATGCGCACTAAAACACTTGCCGTCTCAGCAGGCGTCGGTCAGGATCGAACTTGGCTTTTGTCTTTGACGTGTTTTCGTTTTGACGGCGCGGCGTTTTGAGTTAATAATTCGAGTTCGATTCGAGGCAAAATACCCGGCATCTCCTATTTCAAGTAAGTCTAATTATTATAAGTATTACTTATTTATACCTTATTGTTCGTTTCACTGTGCTAACTGGGGCCCATTTCCCAATCGGCAAGACTCCTCTACCGAATATTTGGTGAAATAATCACTTTCGAAGTCCGGGCCTGCCTATTTACCTTCACGGTGCAACAGCTAGCTCCTACTAATTTTCTAATGCGCAAGTCCAAATTGAAGTTTCTTTGTTTACATTTCGCGGTCGTAAATTTGCCATGTTTGGTCTATTTATTGCTTATCCACTCCTATACAAATCAATGATAAAAACTCATTGAAAGAGCTTTAGTATGATCAAATAAAAGTTGCTGCGTCTTCAAATTGTATATCAAAATTTAACTTTTTTATTTCTTGGTAGGGTTGAACTTTTGAATATAAAAGTATTTGAATTCTGTCTTAAATAATTAAAAAACAATTATTTTTTCTATATAGATCACCTTGTATGCGACAGAAAAAATAACTAAGTTTGCAATTCGGTTGATAGAGTGTTCACGTATATTTCAATAAATTGATGCATTGTAGCAACCTGTTGTATTTTTATTATAAATATTGGAAAAGTGGCAGCTTTAAAAGCCTTTACTTAGGAATGGAATATTGGATAAGAATCTGAACAGCGCGTTAATATAATATTTACGGTGTGCGGAGGGGACTAAATATTTTGAAGCTTAAAGGCATTGAATTCTCTTAGAGGCATTTCCGACAAAAAATAGAATGAAATATTTACGAAATTTCCTGTGGAAAACTGTTAATTTGGTGCCGCAATTACGCGAACCTCATGAGAATGATTAGCGTCTACTAATAATATTGCAGAATCGTGTAAATTTTTTATCTTAGTCAGTGTTGAAATAAAGTTATAAAAAGCCTGAGGGGCCATTTTTGTTTCAATAACGCAGCATGCGTTAAAAGTCAATGTAGCATGTAACAATGTTAACTATCAGTCCATGTGTTAAAAAACGGAATAATATATGTCCACGATCAGCGTTTTACCTCAAAGTAGCTCCCTTGGGATGTCACAACTTTATTTCGATGATCTGTCCGTATTTGAAACATTGAATCTTAGTTATTAAGGAAGCCATCAGTTCCCTTCGGTTCTTCTATACCTGTTCCATTCCCCAAGTTTCTTCAAGAACAATTTATTTTATTTCAACAGCGAGAAATTGCAAGTGACCGTCCCAAGTCTGGATGCAGGCTCACGGATTAGATCCTTCAAAAAATTCATGGATGAGATGAAATGAGTAAAGCACGTTATCGTGAATATAGCTTTTCTTGAGTTGAGCTAGTTTTCCCTTTCTTGCCTTTCGTGATTTCTTTAAAAGTATTATCTTGCCTACTAAGGAACATTCTATGGGATTTACAGTAATAACATTATAAAAGAAGTCTTTGTATTCTTTTGAACTTCATATTTTGGATCGCTACCAGCCCCTCTCTCGCTACCAGCCACTTTCTCCCTGATGACATTTGTCCAAATCGTTATGTAAATTTTTCTCTACGTTAAGTTCACAAGCATGAGTCCACTGATTCTAAAATAAATAATAAATATACTGAAAGTGTGTTTTCATAATAGTAATATTTCCTTAGAGTTTCATTATTCCATAGCTTTTCGCTTTTAAGATAAAAATAAAAACGTTATTTTTCCGCCATCTTTGTACCGAGATATCTCCCTAGTGGATAACTTTTGACACAACATTTATACAACAAGCTATCCTTTATTTTCAACAAGGAAACAGCTGCCGCCTAAGTTTCTCGCATTTGTTTTAGAACACCCTGTAGAATATAGCAGTAAATACCAACCTGTAATTCATCCCCTAGCAAACAATTAGCAAGGATGCTCGGGGAATCAAAGAACACTATTATAATATTCACTCTAGCTAATCATTTATAACAAAGGGTACTAAATTTACCAACATTTTTAATTAAAATTATTAATAATGAAATAAAATTGTATTAATTATGTGGGGGAAACACCCCAACAAGTGTATTATCTTGTCGTTTTTCACCTTATAGTTTGGTGATAATACCCTGTATGCTTGTAGTATGATTATGCCATAATTAAACTCGGAATAAAGTTATTTCATCCCTGATAAACAGTAAATTTGTGCATTTAAAGTATTGTATTTCAGTTACTCTTTAGTCCGAACCTGGATTGTCGGTATAATAGATGCCGTTATATGAAAAATCGCTGGAAGGAAGTTGTTACTCCGTCAAGGAAAACGGTTTTTAAAGGTTTAAATTCAATACATCTTTGTCTGAGTCCACGTTGTGTAAACAACTATATGTCAAAGAAAGAAAGAACATGCTTCTACCCTCTCAAATGCATCCGCCTAAGCGCAATTTTTCGCTCTGTTCTTCCTGTCCGCGCCGGTAGGAGAATTTAGATTTAAGTGCAGTATAATCGTTCACTCGTTAAGCATCTAAGACGTTGTAGCTCTCTCTGTTGGCACCAAGATCTTTTGGGCCATTTTCTCATTTTGTTTGCACAGATATTTAGAAAATATAAGCTGTACTCTGGGTTACCTTTTTTCAACACTAAATTAAGGACTCTTTGTGCGTTTTAACGCATTTTCTAGAGACAATACAAATCGTAGCGTCTCTCCTGTTGAAGATAGAAGGAGGTAAAATGTCGGATGGAAATTTGTGGTAGAAAAATCTATTCCTGTCCTAGAGATTCAAATCAACTGTTCGAAGTCTTATCTATATCTCTGGCAATGTTAAATTGCGAGAATCGAAAAATACGTAAAGTACAAGGTATATTGTGTGAGCGAAAGTAGTTAGTTTAAATACAGAAAGTTCAATTAAATTCAGTAAAGAAAGAAGTTATCTAGTTCACTTTAGATTTAAATAATCAAGAAATTTTGTTAGACATTTAAACATAAACATAAACATATTTATTAAATCCTTGGACTTTACAGGTAACAAGTATGGATCAAGTCAAAGTGTCGGCGCACTGCTAATAATGGGCCGTAGTAGAGTTTATTGTTGTACATATAAAACTATAGGTATAATAATACAAACATTATTTGATACATATATAATAGAACGAATGGAAACGTGAAAAGTAGCAATATTGCTAACCTATACATCCAGATATTCGTGAACATAATAGAAACTATAGCTTATTAAATATTCTTCGACAGACCTTTTAAAAGCGCTTCCATTCAGTTCATGCTTAAAATTATCTGGCAGTTTATTGCATATTTTCGCACCAATATAGTAAATATTATTTTCAACAATACTAAGGGTGTGAATCGGATACACTAGATCAAAACGGCCACGTGTACCATAATTATGAAAATAATTGTTCTGATAGAATTTTTGAAAATTTTTTCTTACGAAAGGAAGCACTTCAAGAATGTATAATGACGGTAGCGTAAGGATCCTGCATCGCTTGAACAACGGCCTACAAGTAGCCAGTCCAGCCGCCCCCGCAATTGTTCGAATCACGCGTTTTTGTATCTTAAATGCACGAGTCAAGTGGGGTGAGCCGCCCCAAAAAATTAAACCATACTTTATATGGCTGTAAAAATGAGCATAGTAATACGAATAAACAACATCTATTGAGGAAGTCTGTTTCAAACGATAAATGGCATATGATGAGATAGCCAATTTCCTGCATAGTTGGTCGACGTGTGCATCCCAGCAAAGCCCACTATCCAGGTGAACACCCAAAAATTTTACACATGCCTCTTAGTGTATTGATTTACTATTAATTTTTATTAGATATGATTCATTGAGGATGCGAGTTCTTGGAGCAAAACAGACAAAGTTAGTTTTACCGACGTTCAAACACAACCTGTTTGCATTGAACCAACCATGAAATCGTTGTAACATTTCTTGAGCTACTCGGGTAGCTTCCTGAATACTATGCCTTGCTACTAAATAACTGCTATCGTCAGCAAACAAAGTTAAATTACTGTTATTACAAACATCCGGCAGATCGTTAATAAATAACAAGAACAAAAGAGGACCCAGAACGGATCCCTGGGGTACTCCACATGTTATGTTTAATTTTTCGAATTTCATTCCATCAATTTCAACAATCTGATGACGGTTACTCAGATAGAATTGCAACCACTCGTGAATCTTACCCCTCAAGCCGCATCCAGAGAGCTTTTCCAAAAGAAGAGCATGGTCAACCAGGTCAAAGGCCTTGCTGAGATCCATAAATAGACCAATGCATGTATTTTGATTATTTTTTTCGTAGATATTATTTAAGAACTCAGAGATTGCGGAGTGTGTGGACCGGCCACTGCGAAAGCCATGCTGACAACCCCTAAGAATGTTAAAACGCTCCAGAAAATCAACAATTTGGTCATACACAATTCGCTCCAACAACTTTGAAAGTACAGGTAAAATGGCTATTGGCCTATAACTTTCGAGGGCAGATGAATCGCCTTTTTTAAAAAGCGGAACTACCTTTGCTGTTTTCAAAGTATCAGGGAATATGCCACTCATGAGCGACCAATTAATTAAATATGTCAATGGAAACAATATAGTGTGAGCAATTTTTTTAAACACATTTGAAGGAATGTTATCCATTCCAATCGAAAAGGAACTTTTTAGTTTTTTGACTGTTGCCATGATTTCACATTCATTAACAGGCCGCAGAACCATTGTATTTGGTAGCAATCTATTCTGCGGAACGCCATCAGCATTTGAAAATTTAGTTGACACATTTTTTGAAAGATCAACAAAGTACTGGTTAAAACAATTCACAATTTCATTTCCATCATTCAGCACAGCACCCCTTTCATTTTTAATACTAGAAATTAGATTTTTCGCCTTTTTATTATTATTGTTAATGTTATTGTTAGTAATTCTCCATGCCGCCCTAGATTTATTGTCCGATTCAAAAAATAATTTATTGTTATACATCTGCTTTGCTTTCTTAATAACATTGTTATAAATTTTTTTGTACATATTGTAGTAATTTTTATCATAATCACGCCCGGTCGCATTTTTTTTCCAAAACAAGTTTTTTAGTGTTTTTGATGATATTCTAATTCCCAATGTTATCCAGAGCGCTGGTTTACCCTGCTTGTCTTTTACTTTTTTTAAAGGAAATGCTATATCGATGTAGTGCTGAAGATAGTTTTAAAATAAATCAAAACCCCGGTTCAAATCCTCCGCCTGGAGCACGCCCCACCAGGTTTCCCTGCCCATGTAGGCCTTAAAATTTTCAATGTTATTTTGGCTGTAGAATCTTTTGTAAATAATATTTTCAACTGAACTTTGTCTAGTGGGGAAATTCATTATCTGCGCAGAATGGTCTGATAGGCAGTTCATCCATATGGAGCACGCTACATCCCTAGAATTATAATTTGTACATATATAGTCAATTAGTGTGGCTGATCTGACTGTAACGCGAGTGGGCTCATTCACAATGTTTTCCATTCCATAAGAACGTAAGATATCCTTTAAGTCGTTAACCATACTTGAAGTCCCGAGAAAATCAATATTTAAGTCACCAGAGAGTATTGTCTTATCGTTTATTGAGTGACACAAATCAGCAAGAAGATTATTCAGTTTTTCGGAGAAGATATTTAAATTGGTATTAGGTGATCTATATACATTCACAATATGAACAATATTATCCCCATGTTCGCCAATACTAACCCCACAGGCCTCAAACACACCATTAGAAGTAAATTTTTTAACCCTGCTCAAATTCTTGATATGTAAATTTAGCTTATTGTTATACAAAATCATTACTCCACCGCCTCTTGCACCTTGCCTACAGTAATAACTACCTACTGCATAGTCACTTATTGTATACATTAAAACCTCTGTTTCTGTTAAACAATGTTCAGTTAAACAAGCTATTTTGATTTGCTTTGATTTCAAAATCAACTCAATATTATCAATTTTGTTTTTAAAACTTTGTATATTTTGGTGGAGAAAATCGATCTTGGCTACTTTCCCTTTTTTATCAACTAATTGCTATTGGTCCATAATATAGTTTATTTTCTTTCTCTCTAAGATTTTTTTCTTTTTATATACCGGGCACTCGATGTCAAACACAAAATTATTCACGTCATAATTCGAATTTTGAGAAAAATTTGCTTCTATGCAATTTATACAGTTATATATATTTGTACTTACGCAGTCTTTGGTTACATGATCCTTCCCATCACAACGTAAACATTTTTCCGCATCACTACAATCAGCAGCTCCGTGGCCGTATCTACCACATTTAAAACAACGATAAACAGGGACGTATTCAAAAACGCGACACACTGAAAAACCTATACATATTTTACATCTGGATTCCATAATCGACCAAAATGTTTTTGGATCGCACTCGACGATAGCCATATAATTAGTTTTCATTTTCTTGACTACTATTAATTAATAATAGTTAACCGTATGTACAGTACCTATTTAGTTGTATGTGTGAAAGGATGAATGCTTGAAATTAGTTA
Source organism: Pissodes strobi (assembly GCA_016904865.1). NCBI lineage: Eukaryota > Metazoa > Arthropoda > Insecta > Coleoptera > Curculionidae > Pissodes > Pissodes strobi. Next base: position 123,002 of record MU183929.1, read on the forward strand.
GGAATTCTTGTATAATATTAATCATATTTAATGCAAATTAATTCTTGCATTATTAAAGTGCGTAATACCTAACATACATGTTTCAATTCACAATCTATGAATAAAACCCCCACCAACCTAATTTGATACATTCCACTAATTAAAATGGGTAATTATAAAGTCGTCAATTACCACCCCCACTTTTGTGGCTATAAATAATTTAAAGAAATAATTGTTTATACCTACCAAATTAGTTGTGGATATTAAGATATTAAGACTAAATTTCTAATACTAAAATTTAAATGTTACAAAAGTATGGTAGAACAGAAAAATCAAGTGTTGCTGAGCACGTTTTTAAAAACAATTACAAAATAATTATTATCAGTTTAAAATTAATTCTTAGTATATCTGATCTGAGATAATTAGACGCAAATGAAAAAATGGAGATTAATAAATGTAGGAATAGTTTAAATAAAACTAGAGGCTCTATCTAGTTTAATTCATTCAAATCAAATCAAAATCAAATAATTTAATATTCAAAAGACACAAAGTGTATGGAGTTTGTCAATAAAAACAGTAAGTGCAAACCTACATATATATGAGACAAGTTAGAAAAGAAATACGCTAACATAATCAAACTAGGTTAGATATAAATATACCAATATCATAGTAACATTTTTCGTGCAAAAATAATTTTAAATATTTCTTAAACATAGGAACACTATTTTAATTTTATTTAGAATTTATTAAACATTTTGGACCTATCCACAATAAAAAAATATTCGACAAATTAAGTATTCTATAAATTAAAGAAAACTTGTCAATATTACGGGTTTCATAATTATGAAAATGTCCATTTTTAAGAAACTTGTTACTATTTCTAAACACAAACAAACACATTTGAAATATAAATACTGAAGGCAGAGCTAACTTTAGATTTGTTAAAAAGTGGCCTGCAGGAAGTTGTGAATGGTACACCCGCAATACATCTCAAAATTCGCTGCCCTAAAACTGGACACCATGCAGGACAGTGCACAAATGCATGATAAATGCTTATAAGTTGCTGGAAAACCATTTACCAACCTAATGTTTCTGAGAACATAACAAAGAATATTTAACTTTATGGATAAGCTTGTATCGTGAAATTCCCATGAGAGGGTATCACCCAACTAATGGCCAAAAAATTGTATCGAATTTTCGCATTTGACTTTATGATTGGCGTAATACAACTCCAATCTAGATTTAACCGTGTTTGACTAGTATGAAATACCATATAACTAGTTTTTTAGTATGTAAGAAAGATTTCCTTAAGAGTTCAATTCTTGTTATGCTCTACTAGCCTGTGTTATTCTCAATCAGATATTCCGCACAGTCATATCTCTTGGAATAGAGAGAGTTCGCGTTCCAGCTGATCAAGAATAGGTGATTTGGTGTATTAGCCATTGACATTAGCGAATAATCTCAATGTTGGGTTGGTCTGGATTAGTGTGGATATAGTGTTTATTTTTGCCGCTATCTCCTCCTCGGACATAGTTAGCAGTGCCAAAATGTTGTTATCTTGTATAAGTTTTTGCCACCGAACAGCATACCGGGGCACCATATAACAACGCTGGCCTGATAATTGAGCGGTACAGGGTAAGTTTGCTAGCGGGGATTAAGAACGACCTGCCCGCTGCCAACAGTCCCAGTCTTTTTTTATACCCTCATTTTTTGAGACTACAGCTTCAATGTGTTTGCTGAAGTTCAACTTACTGTCAAATGTTATACCTTGATATTTAACTTTGGTTTTGGGGTGAATAGCAGTGTTCTACTATGAAGGGTGCGAGTCAATGTCCTTCTTCTTACGAGATATTATGATGAGATCAGTTTTTGAGGTATTGAGGGTGATCTTCCACCTCTCATAGTAAGGGACAAAGATGTTCATATACTCACTTAGGTTTGATTTCGTCACTTCGGCTTAGGGATCTAAGGAATAAATCGCTGTATCATCAGAGACAAGATATGACTCGATGAGTGCTACCATGTACAGCGTCATGCTGAACTTTGCTAAAAGCGTATACAGCAACCCATCGTGCCGCACTCTTTCGAACGCCTTTTCAATGCCCAGTAATAGGAGTGCTGTGAACTACCTATTGCTAACGGTGTCTACTTTCGCGGCTAGCATGACGGTGCCATACCAGCCGCGAAAACCAAATTGCTCTAACCCAGCTCCCCGACAATGGTGCCCCAATTCATTGGTTTTAATTCATTTGCATTTTATGACACTGTTTGTTTATTTGCGGGTTAAAATTTCTATTATATTATGCTAAATATACATATATTTAGCAGTATTACACAGGTAAACGTCCCTGATACATCCGATCATTGTTTAAATCTTTTATTACAGCACCGAGCGATCATCTCCTATGAAATAGACTTTCGATAGAAATCTTGCACTGAAGAACCTACCTCTGATATAAAACCAAGATCCGGAAGAGTCGCTATGATATTCAAGATAAGCGATATGTTATGCCAACATACTTTAAATAGTAAAACAGTTTAAAGATTCTAGCGAGATTGCAGAAAAGAAGTAGCGATCTCCTAGTGATAATTCATAAATACATAGGCATTGCTAAGAGAAATAAGTGGAAACTTTCGAAATGCGCTGGTATTTCTCCGAATCGACAAGAAAGTATTACGCATCAGGGATATGGACAGTGTAGCAACAGAAAGGCAATCAGTAAGGCCATATCACAGTAGTAATAAATTCAATCAATGTGAACAAATCACTACAAATGGAGAAAACATCTGATGCATTAGGTGCAGAATCGTGCAGAACGAACCTTAAGTACTTCAGTTGCTGTAAGGCTAGCTACACAAAAATCCAGTGCAATGGCCATTATAGGAAAACTACCTGAAATGCAGCAAAATGGGACATAACGAGGCAAACTGTTCTAACAGTACAGTGACTTCCTCTGATGACAGCAGACGTGTCATCAGCATACATTGTCAAGCTACTAAGGGTAAAGGATTAATAAGAGGAAAAAACCAGACAGGACCCAAAACGGAGCTCTGCGGCACCCCATCCAAACATCAAGATAAATTTGAACGGGCAACCCCCGATAAATCTGCAGTACTACCTCTTATCTCAGCATATTGCTTACGCACTCCCAAATAAGATTAAAACCATCCACGGCCACCCCTCTCATACCATATGACTCCATCCTGTAATGAAGAGCATTATGTCCGACAAAGTCGAACGCCCTGCTAAGATCGCAAAAAATCTAAACAGGGCGCTCTCCCGTCTCAAGACTATCTATAATCTCAGCGAGAAAGGACAAAATAGCCGGTGTCGTGTATCTGCGGGATACAAATCCATGTTGTGTTGTTAACATTTCATGTCGAACTAGGTAAGAGACCAATCTGTCATGCATTGCATATTAAAAGATCTTAGAAAAACATGGGATCAAAGCAGTAGCACGATAATTTTCTAGCACCATAGGGTTACTTTTTTTCAAAATAGGGATCACCTTGCTTTCAGAGGGTCGGAAAAACTCCTGCTTCAAACAAATTATTAATGAGAGTTGTTAGAGGTCAAATAAAATTTCAAGATGTATTTTCAAATACGTTTAAAGGCACTGCATCAGGTCCACTGCACCTCTTATTTTTTATTTTTGTTCCTAATTATGTCCAGAATTTGATGTTCACTAAATAGCCAAACACTCATACTATTTGCAAATCCAGGCCGCTGACTGACGTTATGAGAGTAACCATTTTCACCACCTCTCAATATATTATTTACTATATTTTGTGGAGTTTCTACGAAGAAGTTGATAGATACTGGTTCTACCAGCAAATTGCCATCCTTTAAGACATTCATATTGGAAGAAGAACGTATGCTATTATCCAGCACAGAAACAACTGCCCACATTGCCTTGGAAGGATTTTCCCAATTGAATTTGTTTTTGTTGGTAATAGGTTTTTTAGTGTTATTTACTAATTGTAGCTGATTGGACGTAACTGACTAGAATTGGTTATTTTCGATGGGGGAACGGGCCAAATTTACACTAAGTTTGACTTCAATTTTCTCTTGAACCCTTCACTCGATTTTGACTTTTTTTTTGTTAGATTGTAGCCTGGTTCTTTCAGAATTCGTTAGAGGTATTGCTGATTTAAAAAAATTGGTCTTAATGTCATATAGAGGGCTAAAAAGAAAGTAATGATTTTTTGTCAATTTTTGGGACACTCTAGAGTGAACGAATGAAATTCAATATCATTCGATAATGCCAAATTAAATATTGATCCTTTCTGAACATTTTCTATTTTTATTCACTCTGTTACCTCGAATATTATGGATGTTACAGGGTTTTGTTAAAAATAGTGCATTGGACTACTTTTTAAGGGTCAAAGAATTTTCGTTAATCTGTAATATGTTATAGAGACCATTAAATCTAAAAATTTTATGGCATTAAATTTCATTCCTGACAGTGTTATCGTTACTTATACAGGGATAAATTAAAGTTCCTTCTATGTTTTCCATTTTGTGAAATGTTATTTTCGAAGGCCTTCCTTCACACTTCATCCAGGCTTAGGGCTGGTCCAATTTGTGCTTTAGCGCATAAATTGGAGCGTGTTTATTTAATTCTGTATAGATAACAGTAACACTATTAGGAATGAAACTTAACGTCATTAAAAATTTAGATTTAATGGTCTCTATAACATATCAAACAGTAACGAAAATTCATTAACCCTTAAAAAGTGGGCCAATTCACTATTTTTAACAAAACCATGTAGCATCCATAATATTTGAGGTATCAGAGCGAATAAAAAAAGAAAATGTTCAGAAAGGATCAACCTCTAATTTGGCATTATCGAATGATATCAAATATCTTTCGTTCACTCTACAAAGATTAAGGGAATTTCGTCGACCCATAAAAAGTACTATTTTTAACAAAACCCTGTAGCATCCTTAATATTCGAGGTATCCTAGTGAATAAAAAAAGAAAATGTTCAGAAAGGATCAATCTTTAATTTGGCATTATCGAATAATATCGAATTTCATTCGTTCACTCTACAGAGTGTCCCAAATATTGACAAAAAACATTACTTTCTTTTTAGCCCTGTATATGACATTAGGACCAATTGTATAAAATCAGCATTATCTCTAACGTATTTTTAAAGAACCAGGCTACAATTTAACAAAAAAAAGTCAAAATGGAGTGAAGGATTCAAGAGAAAATTGAAGTCAAACTTAGCGTAAATTTTGCCCGTTCCCCTAATTATACCGGTGTGTGTAGTTCGTCTAAATAGAATTTGGTAGATTATAAGTCTAGTTTTGGTCATTTCTTGATGAAGCTTATCGCAATGCACGTCAAGTGTGAAAATTGTGTTTCGGTATGGTGGGCAAAATTCTGCTGCCGAAGGTTCCAGGCCCCAATTTAGTATCATTATTCGGCAGATAATCCAGAAATGTAAGTTTGGGCTTTGCAATTTATTTAAAATTATTATTGCATGCATGTTCGCAAATACCTTTGGATGATAAAACTAAAGTTTTTCAATGCATTAATTTCAAACATTTTCTTGATTTCACTAGAAATAAGATACAAGCAGAAAAATAATAATTAAGGTCTGCAAATCTCAAACAACCTCGATAGTCGAGCCGTCAGCTCCAAGAGGGCAACAATATCTCATCTTCAAACCTACAGCGACGTAACTCACCTGCAGCCGGTGACAGTTGCGTGATGACTCCCCAACGCTGTTTCCACTGAAACAAACAATACGGACAAGATTAGTGGGATGCATTATTTAGCAAAATGCAAACGCTTAACGACTATTAGTCATTTTCAGTTATGACTGATCGTTCAGTATATACGACTGAGAGATCAAATAAACTCCGCATGCAGCGGCATATTTTATATCAGTAGATATGCAATTACGCTGCCCTTTATTTAAATGGTGCCGATTAAAATGGTTTATTAATATTTAGTGCCTAAAGGTAGATCGCTTTCCTTCATTAATCTTTATGACAACACAAAACTAGCAATTATCCTGCAGAATTGCAAATAATCAATTAGATATTACTGGAAAATCTTGGAATTGCTGAAATGTTATTAAATTCAAAAATAGTCAGGAAATATTACAAAAAAAAAACTGGAAAATCATTACCTTGTGTTAACAATATTTAATTTCTGTTTTCATAATGATTTAATATTGCGGCTCTCTACTTCTCTGGCCGCAGAGCGGCAGGAAAAAGATAACGATATACGCATTGTATTAAGCAAAGATAGCGATATGCGATTAAGGGAGAATTAAAAAAGGGTAAAAAACACGGCAGCAAAGAACCCAAACAGCTGCATACTATCGTTACTGACTTATATTAACTTGTTTTAACCTCAGTGATCTAAAAGGTTACGTCATTAATAACGGGATATTGTGTGGAGACAGCCCCTAAAGCAAGATAAAATAATAGGGAAAATTAAAAATCAACCTCAGCAAAAGAAATTACAATTAAACTGAGGGCCCATCGCGCGTACATAACACCTATTTCAAAAACGACTCGAATGGAAAATCAATCAAAAACCCAACAGCTTTGATTCATGGGGCAGCACTGTGAAAATTTTTTGAAATTAGTTTTTGATTTGTTTTGTTTGTTGTTGTTGGTTTCCTGAAGAACATAATGTTTTGTTTTGTACAGTTATATTTATATTATATTAGCTACTTTTATATTTTTTTCAGTACTCATAGGTACGGTTTGCTATATTGGGATGGTTACGTGGAAGAGCGATAGAATCGAATCCATTGGTATAAATTTTGTATATTTATATTTATTTTGTATATTGTAATATAAAGACACTTTTGATTTCATTTGATTTCATTTTTAATATTTAAATAGAAGAGTATGCAATAAAAACGATGTTAACATTTTTCCCCTTGTAACTAGAGATCTAATCCACAACTCTCTTACACGAGGAAAGTGCACCTATTTAGTCACTATGCAATAACGTCAAAATCATATCGATAAAAATTGCTCAAAATTCTATTCTAGATCCCAAACATCTGCGGCGCTTCACTTAAAACAGTCATTTTAATTAAATATCAAAAACAGAATATCATTTCAAAGAATATTACGGGGAAGCCCTAGAATTTACAGCGGTCTTTCGTTTTTTTTTTCATTCGTTTTTTAAATAATCCTACGAGCACAAAAAATGAGAATATTTTAGACCTGCGATGGACTCTATCTGCTGATTTGAGTCTGGAACTAAAATTACATATTATAATGTGTATAAGATTGCTCATTGAGAAAGACAAAATATTGGGGGGGCTTTATCTATATTAGACACAGCCAGGTAGGTTAAACGGTGCAGTAATTGGCACTTTAAGGACTAGATCTTGTATTTTTGAATAATTTAGAGAAACTGAGTTAAGGAAATGTATCGAAGATATTATTTTCATTGTAGTTAGGTTTAAACAAATGATTGCAATATTTTAAAGTGAAATAAAATTAATTTTAAATTATTGAAGCTATAAAAATCTGAAACAGTCTGAAAAACTAACATTGGCACTCAAGAACAACAGTTATTGGCATGGTTATATTAGGTACTAAATACGTACGACTCCTAGATGAAAAGAACTCAAAAATATAAAGTAAAACATATATTTTACTTATCACTCTTTGGTATAAAACACAGAGACAAATAATAATAGGAATTATAGGAACTCAAACACAAATTCGAAAAGAATGTCATCTAAATAATAAATTAAAAAAATAAACTATAAAACAAGAAATAATAATACTGAACTTATATAAATAATTAAAAATAAGTAGGTACGGAGAGAAAGCATTATAAAATTAAAAGGACATTTTTTTGACGCATGAGTTGCAAATATAGGAATTAACAATTGGTGGCATATTTCTATGTTTTCTTATACAAGCAGGGTGAAAAGTACGTATGCAGTTCAAACAGCCTATTTCGTCATTTCTATCTGTTATATTGAGGGTACATATGATTTAATTGGCTGTCTATTTTTTCTTCAATAATTATTGTTGGGCTCACAGATTCATTAAGCTTTAAGTCTTCCACGAATATGATAGGTATATCGTCCAAGCTGAATACCTGTGTATTATCAGATGTGGTAGAAATGTTTGTGATAGTTCCAGCCGCGTTAACCAGATTTTTCGCAAAAAAAAACTTTGTGCGACTCGTTAGAATGAAGCCGCTCACAAAGTTACAGAGGAGTATTAATTATGCTTATTTTACCACGAGGACCCCCTGACTATTAATAGCACCCTTAAAATTGAGTAATTGATATAGTGCCAACTACTGTTTGGCTTACATTTTCGAGCTAACCTATTGAGTCAAAATGAAAGTAGACTATTCAAACAAGAATAAAAAACCAAACCCTGAAAATAAATAAATGAAAAGAAAATTCAGTAATTGGCACTACTATGCCAATAAATGTAAGAGCGATCAAAATTTAACGTAGTCATTGGCACCCTATTTATTTAAAATTGGCGGGAAAATATGAGTCGTGGGACGTACAGAAATTAACTTTATACCTTCCATAACATAATAAAAATCACATCTGATCAATCTAATTACGTTCTTAGAGTTTAAGACTCATGCTACAAGTTGATCAATCCTTACGAATTTCATAGTGACTTACCTGATTTGTGGGAAGCCGAAATATACATCTAATCACTATGGCGACATTCTTTTGACTGACAAGACCAAACCAAAATAATAAATGCATACGATAGATCGATGTTGCCAGATTTCGCGAAAAGTCCCGCAAATGCTTTGGCATCATCTTATTTCTTAAAAAAACGCTGATAACTACTAAGAGTGCCAATAATTGCAACAGTGCCAACAACTGTACTGTTTACCCTATAAACCGGATCATAGGACAAGATATTAGAGGGATTTAAGTCCATAAGACAATTTTCAAATTTCAAAGAGAGCTGCCATTTACATCATAAAGTTGATGAAAAAATATATAATACGAAATAGAAAAAAAATTTGAATGCTTCACTCTTGTGCTGCTATAAATTGTACACGGTGGAAAAAAGAAGGGATCGAGCAAATGTTTTAGATTAGATAAAAAATTAATTTCATAAACTGCCGTTCACTCCCCGCAGTTTCCGCATTCACGGGTACAATTCAGTTATTAACGTTGAACTGTTATCAGAAGTATGAGATCAGAAATTGTGACTGTTCTAAAAGAAATGGCATGTCATAATCCATTAGGTGATGTTTTTAAAGAATTGTTAAAATCTAGAATTCTTCATGATACGGCTGACTTGGAATCAGTAAGTGAAGTTATGCAGGAGTCTTCAAATCCATTCAATCCCTCATTCCTGAATGACTTATTTTATCGTCGGCACTGGAAAAGCTGCAATTGCAAAGACAAAAGAATAGCTACTGAGTACAATGCAGAAGGGAAAGATGCTAAACAATAGTTTCATTGAAGATTGTTAAGAAGATGGTGACAGGTTCAATAAGGAAGTAAAAAACAGGCCGTTCATAATCTTGAAGCAGAAGGAATAAAAGCAAAGTTAAGCAGAAAAGAGCTAGGGCTTGCATGTGGACTATTTGCTCTAATATGTTACTTGACTGCACAAAAAAAGATAAACATAAAGAACGAATTAAGTTACTCGCTTACACCCTCTTCTCCTGTCGCTAGTCCATGCAGATGACACGATAGTGAAAACAGATATCACAATTACTTAGACACGAAAAAGCCATCCATCCGAAGACTTGCCTGAAGAAGTGTAAAACGTGGTTGATGGTATATTCATGCTACATTAATTTACTTCCCGCAAAGCTGCCCGAAACGTACGGAGGTTTATCTAATTATATACTACATAAATTGTGCTACAGCAAAGCAACAAGAATTCATGTCATCTTTGATGTATATAAAAGTCATTACTAAATGATTTAGTAACGGTTCAAGACAGGTGCCGAAGTGAAAACACAATAGTTCAATATTCAGGGATCTCCACAAAAGAAACCCAGGAACTTAGTAATGAAAACTTCAAAAAATCGTTCTTAGATTTTCTCGCAAGAGACCCACAAAGTTACTCTAGAAAAGAAGCTTTGCTTTTCACGCATGCGAATAAATATTTTGCAATCCACAATGGTTTTAAACAACGGATAGGACAATTCCCGAATGTTTTTCATTGTGAATACATTATGAAAAGTAACCCTTCACGGACAACAGCAAAAGATTTGTACTACAAGGATATTGTTTTGATCCTGCTCTTATCAAACAATATCAAATCAGTCTATTTAAAACCATATCATAGAATTTGGCTGCATTTTGGAGCTGAAAAAACCAACGATTTATCAGTATCTCACTAATGTCAAAAATACTGGAGGAAAAGCTTTCCTCGAGTTTACTGGGTGCAATCACACTGCAGCTTTCATCCTAAAAGGAAAAATCCTATCTCTCAAATTATTTACCAAGACATCCCGATACCAAGAGGCTGTCTCCTCCGTTGAGATATTCTGTGAGGCGTCCAATAAAGTAAGTGCTATTATAGAAGAATTCACAAGTGAAACATATGGCCAAAGAAGTTGTAGTGATGTAAATAAAGCAAAACTTCAGTTCTTTTCTAAATTAACCAAACCGCAGTACGTTTTCAAACCTCTTTCTGGCTTCAAGAAAATTTATCCACCATTCCCACCATGTAATTGTGCGCTAAAGAATAAAAGACTTCGTTGCAACTTCATTTGCTTAATTTGGAACAATGCACAACTAACCCAAATTAACACAATCTAACCCAAACCTTTTTCTGGATCAAGAAAATTTATCCTGCGCTATTGCAACCATGTAATTGTGTTTAATATTTGAGGCTTGTCATTTAGTAAATAAAAATTACGTTGTTTACTCTGTGTACTCACAGGATTGTGTACAAAACCACGTTGATTTTTCATACCCTTTTTCACAATTTCGTTTGTTATAGAAATAGGTAAATCCCCCCAATATTTTGTCTTAAGTTGTGTTTTCTCAATGGGCACGTTTCCAATTGACCTAAATTGCCTTTTTTAAAACTTAAAAATTGTCTTATGAACTTAGAGCCCTCGAACATCTTGTGCTACGATCCAGGGCTCGGATTTTCGAGTTCATTCGAACACCGTTCGTATGCGATCTAATACGAAATTCGCACGAAAATCGATGCACCGCATTTTTGAACCGCTCGTGCACGATCTAATTCGTATACGGTTATTCGAATGGGTTTCCACCAGTCGAATGCCAAAATTTCGCATGCGATTTATCCAATTTTGAATTTTGTTGGTTACGTCAGTGTCAGTGTGCTTTTTCGTTTTAACATCTTAAAACTAGTTTTTCGAATTATTTTGTTGATTGGATTGTGCTACCTTTTTCCGATTAAAAGACACGTTTTTGAAATGGCCGATTTGAATTGTTTAATTCAAAGGAACGTTTTTCCCCAAATGCCAACCTCACCTGCAAGCGGTGCACCCTGCTAGGGAACCAACGAGGCAATGGCGACCGAATTTCTGTCGGAATAAACAGAACACCTAAGTATTGTCAACAGCCTCTTCGGAGGGTTAAAGAACAAACTCAGGTAAGGGCACTCTTTTGTCCCTGGGGTGAGAAATCATCCCAAAAGGCAGATGAATCAGGAATGATCAATAGCATAAGGATGCAGAAAGCACCGGAAATCTACTGCATTAAAGACTCGTAAGAGTTTCGCAGGAAAAATCATCGTGGAAAATTGTGGAGAAGTGAGAGAATTTACTGATCATGGATTTCGGATACCAAGATCCGGCAAGGGAAAAGATCAGGGCTTTACGGGTCGTCATTCAGCGAAATCCCTGTAAATTGAAAAACAAGCAAACCTTGAAGATGTGTACCTGGAATGTAAAAAGCCTTTATGAATCTGGTAAAGCACACAATGCAATCAAAGAGATGAGCAGACTACAAATTGACATCCTAGGTATAAGCGAAATGAGATGACCAGGATCAGGAGAATGTAATATGGAAAATCACAAAATTTGTTACACTGGTAACACAGGAAAGCGACATGAAAATGGAGTTGGTATAATAGTCAAAATAACATTCAATCGGCGGTTATCCGATGTATCAGACAATCAGATAGAATAATAATGCTGAAATTAAGAGGAACGTTATTCAATATAAACATACTTCAGGTGTACGCTCCTATCGCAGAGAAGAGTGAGGAAGCGATTGAGGTCTTCTACAGTCATATTGGGGTAGTGATGAAGAACGTGAAAAAAAGAGATGTCACTATTATCATGGGGGACTTCAATGCAGGGGCAGAGGATAAACTAGTAGGGCTCTACGGACTGGAACAAAGAAACCAAAGAATGCTTTAACATATCTGAATTAAAAGACATACGTACATCCACTTCTGAACCAGACAAGACATGGAATACAATGGAGACAAGAATAATTGAAGTAAGCAACCGTCTTTTAAAACCTGATAACATGAGACAGAAGAAGAAATTATGGATGACCGACGAAATTATGAATCTCATGGAAGAAAAACGGAGAGTTAAATCGAATAATACTTAAGAATATTGGTAAATATACAGGAATATCCGAACAAAGACCCGAGAAGCCAAAGCAAAATGGATGACCGAAAAGCGCAGTGAAATAGAAGATCTAAATAAGAAACATGACATATTCAATAAACATAAAAAGATCAAAGAAGTTACGGGCCGGTTTAGACAAAGAGCTTCTGGAAATGTATCTGACGAGAATGGTAGTATTATGCTTGAAATTAATGATATATTAAGAGTATGAGAAAAATATACTGAACAATTGATGAACAACGACCCGAAAAACCAATCTTTGATACTGTTGAAGGTCCACATATCACTATCAGAAGTAAAGCAGGCAATTAAGCTCATGAAAAACGGAAAAGCAATGGGTCCAGATGAAATACCATCAGAAATTTTTAAAATTATGGAAGAAGATACCATTGAAACACTAACTGCACTTTTTAACAAAATCTATGATACTGGCATAATCCCAGAAATATGGCTTGCATCCATCTTTATTACATTGCCCAAGAAATCCAATGCAAAATCGTGCGAGGACTTCCGCACCATTAGCCTGATGTGCCATGTACTTAAAATATTTCTCAAGATCATTCATGCTCGGATATATAAAAAATATGAAGAGAGCAACGGAGAAATGCAATTCGGGTTCAGAAATGGACTGGGAACGCGTGAAGCATTATTTGCAATCCAAGTCTTGGTTCAACGGTGCAGAGACGTAAACTGCGACGTATACATGTGTTTCTTAGATTACACCAAAGCTTTTGACAGATGCCAACATGGAAAAATGATAGATCTGTTAACAGATATTGGACTGGATGGAAAATACATCAGAATTATCACTAACCTCTACTGGGGCCAAAAAGCTACAGCCAGAGTTGAAAATAGGCAGACATAATACATTAACATCAAAAAAGGTGTACAGGAGGGTTGCATACTGTCGTCGCTCCTGTTCAATCGTTATTCGGACAGCGTTTTCAAAGAGGCCCTAGAAAACACAAATCGAGGCATCAGAGTTAACGGCGAAATCATCAATAATATCCGTTATGCTGACGACACCGTCTTGTTATCGGACAGTATGGAAGGGTTACAAGAGTTATTAAACAAAGTTAATCAAACTACTGAGGAGTACGGGCTGAGCTTAAATGTCAATAAGGCCAAATATATGGTGATTAGTAAAAATCCAATTCAACCAGGTAACTTGTACATAAACAATAAGCCAGTTGAAAGGAAGTCAAAGTTCACTTATCTCGGCTGCACGTTGAACGAATACTGGGATCACTCACAGGAGATAAAACATAGAATTGAAATAGCGAGGAATACGTTTATACAAATGAAACCGCTTCTGTCCTATCGAGATCTGAATCTGGCCCTTAAAAAGAGAATAGTCAGGTGTTATATATACTCCACTCTTCTATATGGTGTAGTGTAGAGGCTTGGACGCTGTCAGACGCTATGGAAAGAAAGCTGCAAGCTTTTGAAATGTGGATTTTCAGAAGAATTCTTAGAATCTCTTGGATAGAAAGAATTACCGACGAAGAAGTAGTCCGAAGAATGGAATGTGAACCTGAAATCATGCTTACTGTAAAACGTAGAAAATTAAAGTATGTATTTTGGCCATATCATGAGAAATAGCAAGTACAGAATTCTCCAAAACATGGTTCAAGGCAAGGTTGATGGCCGACGAGGACCTGGGTGAAGAAGAATTTCTTGGCTAGCTAACTTGAGAAAGTGGTTTGGAACAACATCTACTGAACTGTTTCGATGCGCAGCCAATAAGATCCGCATAGCTATGATGATAGTCAACGTCCGTAATCGGATAGGGCAATAGAAGAAGAAGAAGAACGTAAATACTGCCTTGGAAGAAGCTGAAGTACTGGCAGATCGAAGAGGTAGGGTGTATCCTCCCTTTCTCGATCCATTGGAAGAATATTCATCGAATTTTCCACATTTTAGTTCCGGATGCTTCTCCATAAAACTAGACAACTCCCTCTTCTGTTCCGCCGAAACAAAACCTCCAAAAACCATACTTGTTTTCTGGGTATTATACGTATGTATAAAAAAACGCAAAGAGAAAGAACTTAGCTATAAAATACACAAGAGACACTTCAGTTCTCTTCTGTAACGACTACAAGTACAATGTTATATTATGGTAATATTTAATATTTATCAATGATATTTATTAACATTAGAATATAGAATGTCAAAAATTCTTCTCCGTTTTGTATCGATCGAAATGGCTATTACTAAATACACGAATTTGCAGTGTTGCCAGCGAACGTGATACTCCTATATGAAAACAATTCCGAAGGGTGGTCAAAAATACGCTTTTCGGTTCGTACACGACTTTTTTCATTCGAATTATATCGCATGCGAGAAATTCGCATGGTTTCAAAAATCCGACCCCAGTTCTTACCTAAGGAGCTATCTCCACACCAAACCCCATCGATTTTCTTCATATACCTAGTGACGGAAGTTTTATCATTTTATAATTTTTTGTGTCTTATATAGGTAAAGCCCCCAAATCTTTTGCCTTGCTGTGCGGTTTCTCACTGGGCACCTGGACAAATTATGTTGACGAAAGAAATCTTCATGTACCTTATGTCGGAAATTGCATCCTTCTTTGAATTTAAGAATTGTCTCATGAACTAAAGCCCTCGAATATCTTGTCTTACGACCGAAGGGGCTATCTTCACACAATACCCCGTTATTTCTTTTCGTGTTCCTTATGACGTGAATATTGGTCCTTTTTCAAAATACCCTAGCCCACATCGCCCAAAAGAACCCGATCTGACACGTAAGACGAAACAAATTTGAGCTATGCACACAAGACCACTGGCCTGAAAATGTAGTACTTCAAATGTTTTTAATTTTTTTTTACTGGTGAATGGATACAATGTCTTAGTGAGTGATATTAGGCATGCATTTCCACCGTTATGCGAATGACCATCATATCGTTAACTTTGTTTTATTTCATGCTTCAAAAATTTACGACGGTAATAAACGTTAATTATACAAAAGGGTAGCCGCGGTCGGCGAAAACATTAATGAAATTTTACCGGTATGCTTTAAATGCCTAAGCCACATTATGATTAAAAAATTAATGATCAGGGGTTTCAAATATTAAAAAGGATCTCTTTTTTATACCAAAATTTGTTTTTCAACAGGCCGCAGAAGCAAACAATTCACATCTTTTGTAACCACCGATAGTTCTGATTCGTCATATGCATACCAACTTTAATTAGCTACGTACTATTTATTCATTCTGTGATTTATCCTTAAACACTTTACTGCTTACATTAATAATAAGGCTTGTCATAAATTTCCTATTCAAGCCACTAAACTAAAGCAGTAATAAACTAACACTTTCTAGACCCACATACATAATGCGTCTGGGCAAAGTTTACTTTAAATAATAATACCGCCATCGATTGACCATATATCAAAGGCACTTGTGTACATAGTTTGTCTAGTTAGCCCCGTCTTAAACCATAAAACCAATATCTTGGGTCAGTTTGTACAAGATGCTCGATCTACATGGCTGCTTCATGCATAATTTAACCTCAGCACGCCTCAATATAACGGTTCTCCTAGATATTGGTAAGCGATAAAGGAAAATTAATCTGTATAAAGCAGCCATGTAGATCGAGCATCTTGTACAAACTGACCCAAGATATTGGTTTTATGGTTTAAGACGGGGCTAACTAGACAAACTATGTACACAAGTGCCTTTGATATATGGTCAATCGATAGCGGTATTATTATTTAAAGTAAACTTTGCCTAGACGCATTATGTATGTGGGTCTAGAAAGTGTAATGTTTATTACTGCTTTAGTTTACTGGCTTAAATAGGAAATTTATAACAAGCCCTATTATTAATGCAAGCAGTAAAGTGTTTAAGGATAAATCACAGAATGGACAAATATTACGTAGCTAGTTAAAGTTGGTATGCATATGACGAATCAGAACTATCGGTGTTTACAAAAGAAGTGAATTGTTTGCTTTTCCTGCCTGTTGAAAATCAAATTTTGGTATAAAAAAGAGATCTTTTTTAATATTTGAAACTCCCTGATCATTAATTTTTGAGACATAATGTGGCTTAGGCATTTAAAGCATACCGGTAAAATTTCATTTATGTTTTCGCCGACCGCAGCTACCCTTTTGTATAATTAACGTTTATTACCGTCGTAAATTTTTGAAGCATGAAATAAAACAAAGTTAACGATATGATGGTCATTCGCATAATGGTGGAAATGCAAGCCTAATATCACTCACTAAGACATTGTATTCATTCACCAGTATTTCTTTTTTTTAAATATTCCTTGATTATTGTGAAATTGTACGTCATGAAGTACAAAATTTTCAACCCAGTCAGTGGTCTTGTTTGCATAGCTGTGTTAGTTCAAATTTGTTTCGTCTTATATGCCAAACTGGGAGCTTTTGGGCGATGTGGGGTAGGGAATATAAAAAAAGAACCAATATTTACGTCATAAGGTACATTAAAAGAAATAACGTCGCATTGTGTGAAGATAGCCCCTTCGGTCGTAAGACAAGCTATTCGAGGGCTTTAGTTCATGAGACAATTCTAAAATTCAAAGAAGGATGCAAATTACGACATAAGGTACATGAAGATTTCTTTCGTTAACATAACTTTTCCAGGTGCCCATTGTAAAACAAAATATTTGGGGGCTTTACCTATATAAGACATAAAAAATGATAAAATGATAAAAGTCCCGTCACTAGGTACATGAAGAAAATCGATGGGGTTTGGTGTGGAGATAGCTCCTTAGGTAAGAACTGGATCGTAGGACAAGATGTTAGAGGGCTTTAAGTTCATAAGACAATTTTTAAGTTTTAAAAAAGGCAATTTAGGTCAATTGACCAAGACAAAATATTTGGGGGATTTACCTATTTCTACAACAAACAAAATTGTGAAAAGGGTATGAAAAATCAACGTGGTTTTGTAAACAGTCCTGTGAGTACACAGAGTAAACAACGTAATTTTTATTTACTAAATGACAAGCCTTAAATATTAAAAACAATATTTGTTATTTAAAACTGACTCTATTGAACACTTATTCTGTTTCAAATAAAAATATCTTATGAAACACTCAAAGAAAGTAGAATTTTTAAACACCAAGTATGATTTTATTAAATCTTAAACACCCTCAACATTCTTCATCTGACACTGTTTCGGATTTATCAGAGCTGAGACTCACTTCTTCATCATTTGAATTGTCAGATGAAGTCTGCTCGAGGAGACCCTCTTGCTATTTATTATTCCATTGTTTCGGGAAGGCAAGGCTTGTTGTTCCACCTGGGTATGTATCCTATTTCGGTGATCTCCCAGCCATTCTTTTCCGGTGTCATTGTCTTCTATGGATCTGGATCACCTGCATTGTTCCAAATTAAGCAAATGAAGTTGCAATGAAGCATGTTATTCTCCAGCACATGATGGCAATAGCGCAGGATAAATTGTCTTGATGCCAGAAAAAGGTTTGGGTTAGTTTGGGTGAGTTTGTGTTAGTTTGGGTTAGTTGTGCATTATTCCAAATTAAACAATTGAAGTTGCAACGAAGTATTTTATTTTCCAGCGCACAATTACATGCTGGCAATGGTGTATAAATTTTCTTGATGCCAGAAAAAGGTTTGGAAGCGTTCTTCGGATTGGATAATTTAAAAAAAAAACTGAAATCTTGATTTGTTTACATGATTACAACTCATTTGGCCATATATTTCACTTGTGATTCCTCTATAATAGCTGTTACTTCAATGGACACCTCACAGAATGTCTCAAGGGAGGAGAAAGCCTCTTGGTATCG
>MU183929.1:153656-168241 GCA_016904865.1 Pissodes strobi
CCGTCGGGTTGATGGTCAGCGGAGAGGGCTTTGATTTGCGCTTCTCCGAGGATAAACTTGGGAAAGCGAGGAATTTAGTGGATTGCGGATAAAAGGAAAGATTACGGGTAAGCTTGCCCTCCAATATTAGATTTGCTTTGAATACAACTCATCGCAGTACAAGCAAAAGAAGAAAATTTTATTTAGAGTTAAAGCGAACTTATTTTTCTGCAAACTCTAATATTTTGTTAATTTTGTTTCTCCAATATAACGATGATAAACAATATACTTCCATACTCATTATATATTTATCCAAATATCGTCAACGGTGATACCAGATGCCCGCCGGTAAATAAGATCTAATTCGAAAATTATGATAGATATAAGGAAACTTTAAATACTACTTTATAGGTGATGTTTGAATTGTTCGGAATATCACAACTTCATGTGAATAACATAGGGAATAAATATATGTAAAACTGCCACTTTTTTAAGACAAATTCAGTAATCAGCCACATAATGAAAGACTTTGTTCCTTTATTAGTTTACTATGCCAGGTTTGATAAGGTTATTATTCTTGCTGAAACTAAAGATGTATTTTATGGTCGTTCTTTAAATTTCAACAATATTGTTCAGTATACTAGAGCATTAAACCATACAGATGAGACCATTGTATATGTTTCATATTCTAAAGGCAGAGTAGTGTATTTTATTTATAATATAAATTGCATCCTTTATGAATGTGCACGTTTTTTTCGTATGTCTCGTGTCTTGAGACTGTTACGAGTGAAATTTGTTCCTTTCATATGTCATATTTATTGTAGGCAATTACAAACATTAGTAATTGTTATAGATAGGTATATCGATCGGATTTTTATCTCAATTATTTCTTGATATGATTGAACCTGGCTAGTTCAAGGACAGCAATAGACAAGCGGTCATTACAGGTATTTAGGTCAATGTCAGTCGGACAGTTTTGAAGTGTTTAGTAATTTTCTGTTTCTATCAAGAAAGTTGGGGAACAAAAAACAATTGAATATGTTGTTGTTGATTGTGAGTCAGTTGTTTGTGGCCGCACGTTTCCCTAGAACGTGAAAAGAGCTTCCAAGAAGTTAATTTCCTTGGGTTGAGATAGGTTTTTGTTACCAATATAAACTTGTCGTAAGCGAGAAAATAGTTGGATTTGTGGTTACTGTATAGGAGCAGACCTATCCAACAGGCTAAATGGCGATAATCTGCATTTCTCACAGGCTCTATATAGATCGAGCTTTATAATAATTAGCGGACCAATAAGGTTTTGAATAACTACCCCTAACTGAGGGTAAGTAAGTACGCAGACCCGTATTGTATATAATTCATATAAGTTGTATTGACAGGTTAATTTTGATTTAGGGCTTTTGTTTTGAATTCCCTGTGGAATTAGGTTTGGATTCCTTAAAACCTAGGTTTCCTACGTTTTTGGTATTAAAACGAGTGACATCAGAAACCACAGGATGAGAGTTAGAGAAATATTCTTGACTAGTATTATATCCAATTGTCGGCAGCGTCAAATCAGATAGTAGTTGTTTAAAAGTATGGTATCTTTTTCTGGTAGCACTTTCTGGGATCCGAGCCTGACCAGAATTTCAGATAAGTGTTTATTATATTCAACTAATACTTGCTCAGCTCCGTAACATAGCAATTATTATCAATTTGTTAGTGTTAAATCCGCTCTTTGTAAATTTCTACGCATAATTATTGAATCTCTTGGCAGGAAGCTATTGATGCTAGGGACGTTTATAGATTTCTCTAGATTTTTAACGTTATGAACTGTTACTGTGTGAGCTGTTCCGATGTGGAGTGACAAAGTGAGGCCAGGTGACGTGATGCTCCCTGAGATAGGCTTCGATGAGATGCTAAACTTCCTCTTCTCTACAAAGAATAATTGGATGAAGGGAAGGATGGGATCGTGGGATGAACTAGCCTGATTTACAAATGGATACAGAATGGGAACGTGGTCTGGGGCTGGTACGTACTGTATGGCTCTAGGAAGGGAATTATCTACCTCACTGGGTGAGCACACTACGGAAATTTTTGCGATCATGATGGGGGTCTGGGAATTATTAAGGCTCAATGTCGGTGGCAGGTGTATTTTCTTTTGCTGCGACAACAAGGCCGCGCTCATGGTGCTGTAGTCGGTCCGCACGCGTTCTTCGTTGGTGAGGGAGTGTACGCTGGTCTGAGCACCGGGACACTCGGGTGTACCGGGAACGCCTTAGCCCGAGAAGACTCCGCACGTAGGTACTTACTGTGTGGGGATTGGCCAGAGTGTTCGCGAAATAGCTTTGGAGGCCTGGACGGAGGGTCGGGCCGAAGAGGTATGGCGGCGGGCTCCGAGGATGAGACAGAGAAGGCTCATGCTACATGGGCCCTCGAAGAGTTTCACCAGGGGGTTGATGCGGGTACTTAGGAAGGCGTGCAGGGCGCTGGTAGGATTTTACACAGTAGGCTTGGACGGTACCTGACTCTGTTGAGAACTGCAGAGAAGCGGGAGTGTAGACGGTGCATGGAGGATGATGAGACCCCATACCATCTACTTACGGAATGCTCCGCATTCGCGTAGGCAAGATTCAGAATTTTTGACGTGACTGCGGCGCCAATCAGGCCAGATTCAGTGCGTCGCGATAGCATGATGCGGGCTTTCCTAGGGAACGCCGGCATCCAGAAAATTCTCTATTTCGGACTGGAGGCACAAAAGGTACAATTTTTGGCCTAAGTGCAAGGCACGCTAGAGGACACCCCTTCTGTTACTGATACTGATACTGATATGGAGTGAGAGGAAAATCACTAAATTATGTAAAATCATACTTATTTAATAGGAGGCAATTCACGAGGGTTAACAGAGCAGTAGGGTTATTGAAAAGGTCATTTTATAGAGGTTAAGTCTGTGACCGTTTCTTTTTTTGCTTTCTGCTTCCGATTTCATAAATTTTGTTACTAGTACTTCAAAATATGTTTCCATTGTTTCGTACGTTAACGACACGAACAATTTGGTTGCAAATGAAAATACTGAATTTCTAAAAAAGCTACTGAAACGGTTTGTATAAAAAACTCTACTCTGGTCGTAAACTTAACTTAATTTGAGTCCCATCTACACTACAATTACACCTTATTAAAATCAAAGAAATGCAAAACTGAACATTTTAAGAAATCCGACAATCATTTAAAATTACCCGAGGAAATTAAATTGTTTAGCAATACTTCTGAAGATAACCTATGATGTTTCCCTTAGATTGAGGAACTTTGATTCAAACTACTCAATGGTTATTACGTTCTCAAATTTATGCTTACACACTACAGCAAGAATGTTCTTAATAAGGGTCAAACATTTTACTTATCGCGGTATGTTAAATATTTACGAATTATGTACTTTTGTTCCTCAAAATAAATCTTATTTTAAACATTAGATCTGCGCATAGTCATGATTAAAGAGCAGAGAAAATGCATTTTTTTCATGTTTTGTCTGTTTTGTACAAAACATGCATTTTTCCAATAATAGAGCATTTATTGCATTTTAGGGCCAAATAAAGACCCTGTCCGTCCTTTTTCGGGACATATATTCCTTCGGCTATGATATTTCCCAGAAAAAGGATGAAAGATGAGCTCTTTTTAAATGCACCTACTGGTACCTGCAAAATGATATCGGACTCTGGGTTTATAAACAAAGAATTATTTTGTCAGTGGTTGCGGTATTTCAAGAGCTACAGCAAACCTAGTGCCGAAAATCAAGTACTGTTGATCCTCGACAACCATTCCTCTCACCGTGATCTAGATGCAATAAACTTCTGCAGGGATAACCATATTGATTTACTGTCCCTACCACCTCATGCAAGCCACAGGATGCAACCGCTGAATGTTGGTTTCTTTGGCCCATTAAAGTGTGCTTACAGTAGAGAGTGTGATAAACAGTAGAGAGTGTGATAAGTGGCTGGTAAGTAACCCTGGAAAGGTAATAACGCAGATGCAAGTTGCCGGACTATTTGACCAAGCTTACACCAGCGTCGCCAATATTGGAAAATCAGAAAACTCATTTAAAGCTTCCGGAATATATCCTTATAATCCGGATCAGTTTACCGATGATGATTTTGCCCCTTCCTGTGTGACAGACGCACCCTTTAATACGCCAAACGCACTCATCACTACGCCAGACGCACCCATTAATACGACAGATGCACCCAATTATACAGAGAATGGCCAGCTCAATGATGAAGTCGTGGTGGAAATAGATGATCCCGAACCTTCCACGAGTATTCCGATACCTGCAACACCTCCACCGCTGGATATTGCCAGCCTTGATATAGTCTGTGAAGACGGGGTACTTATATCAAAGAATTCGTCTACTCTTGAGGAAGAGGCTTTAAATCGGTCGATCCCAGCTTCAGAAATTTTACCTTTGCCGCAAATAAAAGAAAAACCAAATCGCTCTAAATCAAGATCACAAAAATCCGAGATACTCTCTAGTACTCCATTCAAGGATGAACTTGAAGAACTTGTCGGAATTAAGAAAGGAAAAGAAGAAGAAAAAATTGAAGCAGCAAAGAGAACTAGTTGTTACTGGCTCAAAATCTCAGAAAACAAAAAAGTTAAAAAAGAAAATTAATAAAGGTGTCGAAAAGGATGAACGTTGCCCAGGATGTCGAGAATTGTACTCAGAATCTTTTGAAGATGATGAATGGATTATGTGTTCTTGGTGTAACAGTTGGTGGCATGAATCTTGCACCACATATGTAATGGGGGACTTTGTTTGTTTTAATTGTTCAGAGTGACGACTTTAAGCAGATACTACGGTTTTCATTTTCCTTTAAGGAATTTTTTTAATTTTGTATTACTTTCAATAAATTTACGTTTTCTATATGAAATATTTTCATTTTATTAGTAAACAATCAAATATAACATGACGTGCAACCATATTTTAGAGAAAGATATAGTGGGTACTCTTATACATTAGCATGCGTACCCTTATAAATGTTTGTGCATCAGAGCACGCATCTGAAGACTTTTCAAAAAATTTGAATATCTCCTTATTTTCTTAGAATGTATAGCATAACATGTTTAAAACATGTTTGGCTGTGACTAATTTATATTATAAAATTTTAAAAATATATACTTCGCCTAAAACTGAGAAATTATTATGAATTTGCACTTCAAGTGTGTACTCTTATACAACATTACCCTAATTAAAAAGAAATTGTTCTGGCATTATTTAAAATAACATTAATAATCATAATTTTTCATATAATAAAAATGCATATTTGCATTTTTTGTTCATTTCGATGCATATAATTTGAAAATTTTATGCATTCAAATGCGCATATATTGGGGTTTTTCGCTTGCATTTTTTCCGCTCTTTAGTCATGATACTAGGCCGAAGAATCTTTTGTTGCCTGAAAACCGCAAATCTGCGTTTCACAAGTTTATCTGTTTCAATGACTGCTTATTTGCTGTTTATATAAATATTTTTAAATCCCATTCAAAAAAATTTTTATTGGAAAAGAATTGTTATGCTTTAGAGAACTTTAGTCGAATACTTAAATTGAGTGTGTTCAATATTTATCATTTTGTTCCATCTCGGGTGTCTGACCATTTTGTCAGTTAATACAATAACTTTCAAATTGAAGAAATATATATTCTAAATGTATGAATTTTTGATCGAAAGTTGTACCTACGATATCATTAACTTGCTACAAGTAATATGTAATGAATTCCCTTAATAACTAATTAAATATTTTTTTGCTATGTGGTTACTAATTTATTAAATAACAAATTGTGTTTAGCTCTGACCTAGGCCAGAACTAAATATTTCTCGACGTAATTAAACCATGAAGTTTAATAACCTTAACGTTTTCCAGGTTCTGCTAAAAAGCACTTCACCTCTGAACTTTCACTCTTAGCGAAACTCAAAGGATTTGTACACAGCATGTGGTATCTGAACATTGATTGGGGCTTTTATTGGATCATCGCACGAAATTTTAACCCCAGTTTTCATTTAACAAAAGTTTTCAAAGCGGAGATATTTCGAATATTCCTAGAAAATATAGCTCCCGTTTATTTTAAGGCTCGGGGTCCGAAACTTTGCAAACCTTCGTCTGAAACCACATCGATATTAAGGCAAGCATTGGGATATTATTTTGAGGCGAAATTAGTATATTTAAAACTCCTTAGCCTTAGTCAAGTCCTTTAAATTGCATCGAATCTTATTTTTTCTCTGATTAGAGCAAATATTAATTTCACAACGAATTGTCGATACTTCTTTACCAAAATGGTTAAATAGGGCGAACTGCCGTCAGCCTACTGGGTGTTATAGAAGTAATATCATATATAGGAAAATGGAGTTTGTCTATACAGAGAATTTTCAAAATACTTCAGATAGAGAGAGTCAAATAAATATGTTTTCTATTTTATAATAAACTGCTCAAAGAAGATTGATGGGATGTTTTCTTATCCTTTTATTTTGATTGTTATAGAAGATGTGTTTTCGCATAGTATTGCCGTATCTATAGGGGAATCAATTGAGTAGCATTCAAATTTCCAAAATTTCAGATATCAGCAGCCGATATACTAACAAAAAATATGACATTACATTTTTTCACTTAGAAACATACTGAAGAGTTTTAAAGAGCTTTTCAAATTTTAAAAGCTGTGTTTCTGTACAATTGCCTGATTCACAATGTTTTTGCGTTATATAAGACTAAACCAAAAACTAAATGTAAACTCAGCCTAAAATAAAGAAAGCTTTTTAAATACCTCGTCAATACGCCGATGTCTTTGTTTTGCCTCAAAACTTGAAAATAGGCAAATTATTTCTGCATATCTACTCACAAAAGATATGGTTCCATATTTTCGTCTAGGTTTTAACTCAAACCTCTTATCCTAAACTAGGCCAAAACTACCCTGACATTTAACACAAGTTAATACTAGAGGATACTATTAAATAGTTCGCGGAAGTCTTGGGTAACATTTCCTTTTTGTAAAGTATGAAAAGTCTTCGACTTACTTTATCAGGATGTATTGCTTTTTCAATAAATGTAAAGGATACGAAACAGGTAAAATTTAATAAAGTAAAATGGTTTTTGAATTAAAATCGGAAAAATTCAATTTCTTTTGAGTTATTTAAAAAAAATAAATTTGTATTTTCTTCCTAATTGTACGGGAAAATTATTCAGCCCCGCCTCTTTCATCCCCTTGCTAAAGGCCGGTTATCTTCATATTTTATTGGATTTAATTTTACATCAAAATCTTACTAGCATGTTAAATTTAAAATTAATATTATTCCCATGCGTTCCAGACGTGAAGAAAATATTTTGCTACTGCTTATTTTTTTAAGAGCAGCTTTTATTCAGTTTAGGCTTTTTTATATTATAATAACATCTTCAAACATACAAGATATAAATCCATTGAAAACCACATAGAAACCTAAAAACAATCCTGACTTTTTGCTCGACTTTCATATGTCTGCTGCCATTCACATACATGCAAAACACATTATTCCGCATCTTTTAAAGCTAGAAATATCGAAATGGGTTACATTAAAATATTGCATTTCTCTCAATGTCACTTTAAATTACATTAATCTTATTTCCGTGACATAATGATTGATTTACTTGTGTTCCTTGGAGCGCGCGTTCTCTTAAATTTCACTTTTGCATGCCGCATTGTATAGAAAATATTATTCTGCTATAAAAAGATCCGCTTTTTGCTAGTACAAAATATCATTTCATGATAAAATACGAGGGGGTTTAAAACTTTAAATTCACTGAAGGATAAAGTACCCTTATTTTGCACCATAGGAAAAGTTGTTTGAACTTAAAAGTTATATCTGAATACTTAATTTGGGCTGTAGACAAACTGAAGATATTTTTTTCTCCGATTGACAGCAAATATTAACTTTGCAGACACATATCAATCAGCAAGTTATTACTTTTCCTGGCTTGGCAGCAAAGTAAGTACTTTCCTGCCTAGGCAGCAAAATTATTAGTCTCCATGGGAATAAAACGTTTGACATAAGTTGTCAAATTATAATTATTATGGACATATAGGTACATTTCCATAGCAACCAACCGTTCCAACAATTGCGATTTCTATAAAATTTTGTTTAAATTTATCACTACAGGAAAAATAAAAAGATTGTGGGAATTATAGTAATTTGCAAATATACAATATACATATATCATTATAAACAATCGAAAAAAAAATTATATGTTCAACTCGGCAGCAGAGTAGATTGACTGCCTGAGTCAAGGCAGACAATCTACTACTTTGCTGCCTAGTAAAACAAATAACTATTACATGCATTCGACACACCTACGTATAACGAATTGATAGAAGCTATATGGTGTATAATTTCAGTTTTTTAACAGTAAAAAATAATAATCTTAATTTTTGATGCAAACAATATTTTATTTTTTTGAATAAGTAAAAAAAACTTAATATAAAACTAATGTAGGTTTACTTCACACCATTAGCCTATTTTAAGTCGCTTAATTTCAGCCCCCAGAAAAAAATTATAAAATTAGTAGATATACTTAGCCATTTCTAAAAACGCCCATTTTGAGCGGCCACCTATTTTCACCGATCAAATTGCGCATGGCCCAGTTTTTTTGTGCACTTCGCCTATGCATATTTTTCTATTTTAACCCATTTAAACTGACGCAACCTATCGATTTCAATGGCGGAATTATTTTTTACCTAAATAACAATCAAATAACCCAATTTTCCAGCTCACTATGTGTGTTTTTCATATTAATAATCTGCGATGACGTAGCCTAATTTGTTCTGTTCTTTGCCTTATTATTATTAATCGCATACCACTTAAGAGGCAGAATCTAAAATTATATAATAGTTTAACCTTCTTTATAGTATTATGCCGAATATTACTATCTTTGTGAATAGAATGCTTAAAATTCAGTTGAAAATTTAAATATTAAAGTTGTCTTTTCCTGATTTTGGCGAAGCCTTGGGTTAGTTTGAGCTACTTTTGTTTCGTTGCGCCCATACGTGAAGTGAATTATTAAGACATTCTTAAAGCGTTCTTAAAGAAACGCTCTAAGCCCCGCCCAATTGTCAGGAAGATTTATAAGTTCGTCATGTTTGAATAAATATTATTTTTTAAAAAATTGGCAACGTTGTATCATTTGCTCATATTCTATTCAAGGAGAATAGCTAAACTCGACGTTAACAAAGTTTACCAAATATAAAATATAAGTTCCCGCATTCTCGAAGCACGCAAAACCGGCTAGAATCCTCCCCCTCGTCCCGCTCGAAGGGCCAGCGTCCGCCGATGCATACGCATACACAGTTGTTCACGGTATTTGATGGTACAAAGTACAAAGTTTACAAAATATGCAGGTATCTGCATGTGCACTTGTGATCTCAATGCAACATAATTATGACAGTGAGTGAAGCAACTTGTATTTATTCTGTAAACTTTGACATTAACCAGGTAATGTCAATATATCTGAAATTCTTACGACACTAACATTAAATTTCTCTTAAACTCAAGATTACCCGGTTAGTATTGAGAATAACCAAATTCGAATCAACTGGATGCATGAGAAGGCTTTCCGAAAACTTAAAATATTACGGATTATCTTCTGCCTATTATTAGAACATCAATAGAAACATAACAGAACACAATGTGCTTCTGAATTTGATCTTTGTAGATTTTATTCAGTAGAAATATGATCCATTCAGTCGATTATAAAAAATATCTATGACAAATTGACAATTCACATTCAGATTGACGAAGAATTAAAATCAGGTAAAAGGTATTATACGTCAAGCTGATACTATACCCTCGATAGGAATATCTTTAAACATCTACATTAAGATCTTAAAATTAACATCGTCAGAGAGTACGTACATCGCCTTTGTTTAGCAGATGATATTATTTTTATTAGTCGTACAGCCGACGAACAACAAATCGGTCTGGAAATGATTTAAAATATACATAAATAATGAAAGCAGGTGGATGACGAAATAAAAAAAAATCAGAAAATAGCTTGAGCAAATAACTGCATCACAGCTTAAAGAAACGAACAGTCAGCGAAGAATAAGAGAAGATTATCACTAACATGGTCGGTCTTCGTATGTGGCATACTAAAAAATAACGATGTTCCCAAAAGCTTGAAGATGTATTCTCTCGATAACCACATTCAATTCAATAATATAATTCTCATAGGAAAATTTGCTTAAAAGATGAAGATGAACCAACAAATAATGTTCAGCAATGGCCTTAGACACAGAGTAACAAATAGAGATTATGCAGAGAACAAGCATGAAAGAATAGATCTAGTAAGAAGAGTAGCAAAGGTGAAATGACAGTCAGTGGGAAACGTGGCAAGACATAGAAATAGATATGGACATTGGCAAACCTCAAAGAACAAGGTTGACACGACGATACTAGATTAAATTAGCGCAGAAAAAAAAAGACATAAAGGATTGAAGAAGTCCATGTTCAGGAGTGATCTATCAGGATATGGCGAAGAAAGTTAAAATACTTGACAAATAAATCGATATCTCTGGGTACTTTTCTCTTCAACCTAAATGTTCGCTACTAAAAATTCTTTTTTGTATTCTAGAATATATGCTGACTCTTTTTTAGATGTATCTTTTCCAGATATCCGATCAGGCGTGACTATATCTGTATACCTTGAAAAGCCACGACACTTAAGCTCCATTGGACTCCTGTGCGTCTCTTCTAGATCAACCTATCCATCTAGGCCATCGCCCAGCCTAGTGTTTTCCTGCGAACAATATCTTTTGCGGTTATGAATCTAGGAGCAAGTTCAGGCTGAACAATGATTGCGTGTACCTCCATAGATTATTTAAGTTAAATTCGTGAACTTCGAAAGTAAATTCCACAGCCTGCTCCTTCCTGGGATTTTGATCCATCCACGAAAATGTTAGCCGCATCTTCGGTTATAGGCTCATTTGGTTTTACTTGTAAATTATATAGTTTGTCGAAGACAAACTTGGGCTTGCTGCGTTGGGCTACAATAGTGACTGCCCCTACCCAGAGGCAGCGTCTCTCCACATTGTACGCTAGGTGGCACATCAACGGCTCTGAACTTTAGCAATGTAGTCAGAGCCACCTCCTTTAGATAAGTATCTAGGAGCGTCAAGCACAACATTACTTTCTTGACTCTGGCCGGGGTTATTCTCATAGCTCCCGTTATGGTTAGGTAGGCAATTCTCTGTACCTGACTGAGCTTCAGCATGGCCGCTTTCTGTTAACTCTTGGGCCACCAAACTACGGTTCTATAGGCAATCATGGGTCTTATGATAGCAGTGTAGATCCACGTTACGACAGGTTTTTTTCCACAGTTCTGCGGCACTGTTCATAAGGAATGTATGCCTTCTTTAGTCTTCGTACTAAATGAAGATTCCAAGGTAATTTAGCGTGGAAGATGACCCCAAGGTATTTTACCTCAGACACAAAATTTAGATGTGTGTTAAGGAGAGTCGGAGGCCGTAGTGGCTCCGTCCACCCTTTTCTGTTGGAGAGCATCATCTCCGTCTTCCTGCGGCTTACAGACAAGGAGTGCTACCTCTAAGCGAAGGACCCTCTGCATACGATTGCACAGAACTCCTTCGCTCCATTGAGCAGTATCGTAAGATCCATTGAACAGTATCGTAAGATCGTCTGCATATGAATTGGTGTAGAATCCATTTCAGTTGAGGCGATGCAAAAGACTGTCGAAAACAAGGTTCCATAGCAGTGGTAATAGAACATCTTCCTGCGGGCAGCTTCTGGCAACGTTGCCTCTCACTACAGTGTTTTCTACATTTATTTGCACGTGTCTCTTCATGCGTGACTATAATGAGTACCATATTTCGCTCTTGCGCGTGTAAACGGAGACAAGTAGAAAACAGTAGAACTGAGATTTATGGAGTTTAAAATAGATCCAATTTTTGATTGAATTTTGAAAAAAAATCATAATGAATTAAACTAAAGTTTCTGTAGCAAAACTTTTATTTACCTGTAAAGTATAAAAAATCATCCTTAACAAGAAGAAAAAGGTGTTCATTTAAGAAAAAAACAAAGATAACTCTAAATACACAAAAAAAATTAAACTTAAACCTTTTTACACTAATCATCATCAGAAGATACTTCATTTAAATCTGGCAAATTATCCCTAACATTCGTCTCAGTAGTTTCTCATTAAAACTATTCAACTCTTCA
Source organism: Pissodes strobi (assembly GCA_016904865.1). Taxonomy (NCBI): domain Eukaryota; kingdom Metazoa; phylum Arthropoda; class Insecta; order Coleoptera; family Curculionidae; genus Pissodes; species Pissodes strobi. Next base: position 165,856 of record MU183929.1, read on the forward strand.
TCGATGTAAGGCAGTAATTCGATTAAATTCTTTTTTTTTTTCTCCTCTGATATACAGTTTGGATATCTGCATTTCGGTAAATCTACAGGAAGAGCAGTTTGACCTCTCCTATAAAATGACATATTTTCAAAAGGTTCATTTTCGTTATGGCTTTTCTTGTAGAAAACTATACCGAATGTTTTGTCATTGTTAATCAATCTTACATTCTTCCATACAAATTTATTTCCATGATCATCCACTTTTCTAGCTTGTAGACACGATTTTAGTAACAAGGCGAAATCGATAAAATCATCCTTTTTCATCTCCTGTACCTTGAACGGGAGTTTTTTGCCACATGATCGTACCAGTTGAAACCATTCTCTGGGCTGTTCTATAAGGCTCTCATAATGTTTCTTCTTTTTCTTAATAATTAAGTGAATGGTGTCACACTCCATTCTCGTGTGTTCTGGTATTAAGAATTTGTGATCTATTATCTGAAAATTTGAATTCTGCATCAAAGTCATAAACATCGCCACTATGTGACCATTTTTGTTCTGGCCACGTATCAGAATAAAGGGTTATATGTTTAATACATATTTGATGGTAGAATCAAAAGCTCTTTATACAAACAAAAACCAATCTGATTTGCACCTCGACCAGATAGTGTTTTCTACAACATACATACAACATGTAGTTTTGTTGTTGACGCAATCATACATTGTTAAGATGAAGGTCCATAGTTGCCGCTTATAAAACGCCACTGACGTAGTTAGGCTTGGCGTCGGCAGCCATTGCTTCAAATCAAACGTAAATACAGCTCTGTTCTGGTCCTGCTTTCCCTTTTCCTTATCCTGTTCATTCGCGGAATATGCTTCTTTAGCATCTAGTTGATGTTTGCGCAATTCATTTGTCAATCTTTCTTTTTCTATAAGTTTTGGCATTTCTTATCATACATTGCTTTTTGTCACATTCTTGGCAGGTATCCTTACTCCATTTTTTATGAATATATTCATTGTATGAAAAATAGATTTTTAAACTTTTCTGCTGACAGGCTTTTGAGGTGATATCCAAATTTTATATTCCTCATACATCCTTGTAGGAGTACAAAAAGACGGAAAAAATGAACGATCTGCTGTTCGCTCGCGACAATAATGGCTCTTATATGCCGGGATTGAGAGGATGTGCTTTTTAACTAGTTCAATTCTGTCGGTTTCAATTTTGTTCTTTGGTGGATGGTGATCCCTCTCATCGTCCAATGTTGTGCCTGTGATGAGAATCTTTTTTATAACCATTTCAATGAATTTGTTTGATAAATCAAATGGTTTCTTAAAACACACTTTACACACTTCTATTACATTTTTTTTAGTTTTAAATGGTACTTATAGTTACATTCTCTTGCGTAGCACCAATCTTCTGAGTTTTCTTTCTTTTTTAAAATTGAGCCTGAAATAAATGCCACTCTCTTGTTGAAGCTTCCTAATTTCCAGTCGTCTTCAAATATTTTGTACCGTTGTTCATTATCAATTCTCTTTGTACATTACTTTCTACATTTTTCTAAAACTGTACATTTACGGCCCCTTATTAATTTTCCTTTTATAGTTGAATACTCCTTGCCCTCGTTTTTATTAATGTTTCGTTTTCTCCTTGCTTCTCTTGTATTTCCTTTTACTATCTTCCTGTATTATAAAAGGTTGCTAACACAGCTCACAAGCACTACGCACCGAGCTACGCACAGAATATTTAATACTGCTTATATTATCCTATATATCACCACAATACTAAGCATTAATAAGATCTAAAACGCACGTCCTCTGACCGCAAACAAAAATAAAGAGAGACAACTCCAGGAAATATTAGTGCATCAGGAGACAACTCGCGTTGACTCCGAATGCACTAAACAATTGCGAAGTGTTAGTCGAGATAACTTAAGATAGCTGCCTTTGCACATTAAAAAAAAAGTTGTCTGATATTACACTACACCAAAAAATGTGCAAAGTTATACATATTAACTTATCTCCTTCAGCACACAAATAACTTTTTATGCAACGACCTGTTTGTCGTAGTTAACTCAAAACGCACTTTTTCAGACTTGTCACCTTTTGCACGCGCACGAGCGATTTATCTTAAGGTGTGTTTTTAGAATAATACGATTTTTTTCCTGTAATTGGCTCGGTATCTGTTCAATTTTGACGTGGTAACTGACTCAAACATAAAAGCAGTAGTCTAGTCATTCTTTTTTGATTGATTGCCCTCCATCAACGAACCCGAAATTTCCACTTAAAACCTATAATATAAAATTCAAATGATATTCAATTTGTATTCATTGCATTGACATTATTACAGCAAATTCGGTTTTTATTCATTTTTTAATCCTATTTGTTTGTGTACGTCTCGGAACAAAAAAAAA
>MU183930.1:0-19482 GCA_016904865.1 Pissodes strobi
GAGCTGAGCCTTTATAATACTCAAAGCATACTTTTTGTCATTATCGTTTAAAAACAAGATCTAAACATTTTTTGGTAAAATTAGTGGAACACCAACCAGTAAATTGTTTCTTCAAGTGTGTAGCGTACGTTTTGTATTATATTTTACTTTTTCAGATCAGTGTGCCTATGTCAGTGGAGTTTGATGAGTTGGCAAAAGCCCGAGAGAACCCTTCAGAAGAAATGTCAAGTAAGCAAGTAATTATTATTATCCTAAGCATTTGCGACATATAAAATTTATACATACCTTACTAATGAGTTCAAATATTTGTTTCCTAAACCATCGAACGGTTTTTTTAATTCATTTATGAAAATATGACCTATGCATAAGACCCGTAAACACCTATTACAGTCTGAGCAAATAACATGCATAGATGTTTTGTGGGCTTAGACTTTTTAAAATTCTATATTTTAATTATAACTTGTGCTAATTTATATTAAACTTATACAGTATGTCTACTTAACTTGGTGACACATGGAAAACTTTATAGTTTTAGGGAAAAGTTATTCTTCATAAAAAGTTCTACATGCGCAAAAATATGAAAATGATGACAGCTTTTTAGAGTTTTTTCATTAGTTGTTTACTATGTTGGGGTTTGGAACCTTCGCCAACATGCACTAAAACGGGGTTTTATCCACAATACCGAAACAGAATTATTGCACTCGACGCTCGTTTCGCTAACCATGTTAGCATCATCAGGACCTGATTAAAACTACAAGTTTTAACCATCTCCAGATGATGCTAACGTGGTTAGCGAAACGCGCGTCGAGTGCAATAATTCTGTTTTGGTATTGTGGATAAAACTCCGTTTTAGAGAATTAGTTGTTTAGTTTAAGTCAATGTAGTTTAGTTAAGTGAAGAGTAGTGGCTGTGTGCATGATGAATCATACTAAATGAAACACTTTGTATTCCATGCAATTTATTTTGCTATTCTAATTTTGCATGGAATACAAAGTGTTTCATTTAGTTTAGAATGTAGTTTAGGGCTAACTATGTAAAAAAACTGCAAAAAATTTAAGTTTTATGTTTTAGCCCTAAATTTTTCAATAACGAACGTCTAATGAAAAGTTCTAAAAAGCTTTTTGTCCAATTTATAAATGCCGATTTGCAATTACTCTGATATTATGATGTCAAATGTTTATATTGTCTGCACTCTATGTACAGGGTGTCGTTGCAATTGCGGGGTATCTCGGTTGATAGTAAAGTTAGGAGGATGTGGTTTTCGCAACAGTGTGCTACTTTTTCGTGAAACGAAAGTTGCCGCAAACAGAAGTTTCATAGCCCTCTTGGTTTTTGAGATACAGGGCGAAATTGAAAATTTGACTAAAACAGAGTTTTATCCACAATACCGAAACAGAATATTTGCACTCGACGCGCGTTTCGCTAACCATGTTAGCATCATCAGGAGATGATTAATCATCTGCAAATATTCTGTTTCGGTATTGTGGATAAAACTCTGTTTTAGTGCATGTTGCCGAAGGTTCCAAACCCCAACGTAGGTGAAAATTTGACATTTTCGGGCACCCTTCGTATCTCTGTTACCCTGTATAATATAGGAAAGGTGAAAACGGACTCCCATGGGGTTTTTGCGTAGAATCCAGTGGCGTACGTGAAATTTTTCTAGCTATGACCGTTTTTGAGAAATAAGGTAAACATATTATTTCAAATGGATTTGATTAATTGATAGAAATTTAATTTAATTAACTTTGGCTCTTTCAAAAAACCGAGGCCGAAACAACATAATAAAGCCAATCGGGAAGTTGATAAATAAATTTCTTAGCCAGTGCAAATGCAGCTCCTGAAACTTCTTGCAGAAAAATTGAAACTGACGTGGGTATTGTCAAGTCTCGAGTGCAAACAATTTTAAATAAATATAAATATAAACCTTATAAGTTCAGAATTGTGCAAAACTTACATGCTGCTGATGCCGAACGACGCACTCAATTCTGCCAGTGGTATATACAAAAAGTCAATTTAGATCCCGCTTTTTCAACGAAGGTTATTTGATCAAATGAATCATGTATAAGTAGCGCTAGAATATTTAATAGGCATAATACTAGGCATTGGTCAAATGAAAACCAACATGTAATAATTCCACGAGAGCGACAAGGAAGATTTGGTTTTAGTGTCGCCTGTTTCATCCTCGGAAGGCAAATGAGATACCACATTTTTGAAAACACTCTGACCGCCGATCGGCATCTTGAGATATTACAAAATGTATTGCTGGATTTGTTAGAAGATTGTTGCGCGTAAAACCCTTTCAATGTGTTAGCGAGATATAATGAATCAGACGATACCTACCTTTAAGGACGTGGCCAGCGCAACATGTGTGCTCCGACTTGCTCGTCGGCGTGGGAGTGGGTCAATTACTTACTCTTGACCAGGGCGCCACCAGTTTGAAGTATCCAAATCCGCAGATCCAAACAGGAAGATCCTCGATCTTAAGAATCCATAAGGGCGATCCAAAATCGACGATTATCCGCTACGCAAGGGCGTTTTAAAATCAACTACTATCAACTACACTGGTTGGATTGAGACATTTCAGAGCAAATAAAAGACGGTCACGTTCGTGCAGGCGTAAATTTATTGGCGTTCGTTAGGGTTGACAGTAACGTATTACTTCCAATAATCAAAATTATATAAATATATAACAAAAGGTAAAAGATCTTAATTTGAAAGCGATTAATAACCTATATGCTCATAAATATCTACAGTAATTTGAATTAAAATTGCGGTATACTAAAAGTGAATTAGATAAAGAATGATCGAACAATTATTAGGCACGCTTCAGCTATAAGATCAAACCAAGTCCAACAAATTAATCAATAATCACCGTTATCCGTCTAATAGTAGCTACTAAACTTTGGGCGCGTTTACCATGGTAGACGACTCGCAGTTGTACATGAATAAACCTTACTGATTCAGATTATAAAATATCGTTATCTAAAATTATTTAAACTGAATAGTCAATAAATCAGAACGACAATGTTGCAATATAAATCAAATTGTAAGATCAAAGAAAGGTAATACATAAAAACATGAGCATTAATGGAATCACACTAGTAGATTCAGCAGTTAATTAGATTTACATAGGTAAGCTACGCTTACACCCAAACAGTACCGAGTGTAGTTATATCAGTACCACGCAGAAAACTAAACACGCGATATGATACAACGCCGGAAAAACTCTAAAACACGCAATCTAATATACGCTGAAAAATATCAATAACACGCTGAAAATACACGCGTGAAAATAACAGTGACACGCCACTAACATTATGCCGAAAAGATCACAAATATAACCTAAACTTATCTTAACTGGTCTTCGCCGATATCACGCACGGCCTTCTGCACGCGGACTTCAGCCATGCACCTTGGGACCATAAACTCTCAGTGGCATTTGAGGTAATCCCCATACCTCTATGGCTACAGTTGGTACCAATAACACACCCAACTGTATTGACTGGCAGCTACTTGGTTAGCCACTTAAACATCCCTCCAAGCAAAGCTCGCTCCAAACCAAAAATAGCTTGCTCCTTATACACAGCTCCAAGCACAACAGCTCCAGCCAAAATAATAGCTCCAATAAACTGGCTCCGGATAGAAATGGCTCCCAGTAAAATGACTTCCCGGAAAAACTGGCTCCCGTACAAAGAAAAAAAACCTGAAAGAGAACAAGCGCTAAGTATGCATTCACTTACTGCAATTTCAAGCAGCTCCTCTTTCAGAACACTCCCAATTCAATGAGTATTTAAAAATAATAATATTAGTCGTCTTGCCAAAATGCGCAGGTTATTATGACCTTATCATCTCACCCTACAGGTGAAAGACATAAAATACTAAGAAACTGACCAATAATATAACCACTGTTTGCTATTTCAAGAGTTTAGACCCCCAGGCAAGAACAAAGCTTGTCCATTTATGTCGTTAATATGAAATCTAAATTTACAAAGCTTATGTACGACTTTATAAGTTCTTATAAGCAAAATTTAAAGCAGAAATGAAATTTATCAAAGATTATATACAATTTTATACAACATTATACTCTATTATACACTACGGGTGCCCATAAGACAAAGAAACAGCTATGAGTGTTCGACTACAATATGATACGAGAACGGTATCAAGAACTATTATTTAATACGCTTATTTTCCCTAGAGTATCACTTCTTGTAAAAATAATGAGTGTAAATAAATCATGCTTTGCCTGTTCCAGGCCTAATTTATGTTTTTTGTTTGATGATATTGCATGATTTACGTGCAAGAATTAGTAAATTTTCGAAAGTAGCACTCTCTATATAGCAGCATTTTGCAGTATTTCAATTCTCCCTGAGACCCGTTAGTTAAACTATAATGAGATAAATGATAAATAAATCCCCTCTGTACAGAAAATAAATGAGAATCTACAAAATATAAGATATGTATATTTATTTACCTAACTACTTAGGGTTTTTCGATGGTAATGACGAATCGGGGAGCAAACGCTATCTTCCTCGAAGAAGGAAACGGCGTACTTTGTTCCAGAATACACTGCACGTGGCAAGTTACTAATCCAATCTTGACTTTAGGCAAAAACCAGCCCATCCACAGTCAAGCCATAAACTACGCCACTCTATCGCCCGTAAAAGTATTTATTCCCCTCAGGGTGAACTAAAAATTCTTAAACTTTTATCAGACATATATACGCACTACCTCCTAAGAAGGTTTGCCGAAGAAAGAGGACGATATCGAGCCAAAAACGAGTACCTAGGTCCTGGAATTCGATGTTAAAAAGCTAGTAAAAACTCGAACCATAAGCCCGTTCCACACTGTCCTGTAATCATACGCAAACTACAGCCGCCGATGTCGCCAAATTTACTAACATCTACAATATGCAATGAAACGTATCTAAGGCTGTATGATATTATGTACTGCTGGCAGAACAAAGAAATCCAACGGTAAATCCATCATAAACACTGACCAGACCAACAGCAACTACCTCGTTCCAGCCGGAGTCATTTACAATTTCTAACGTCCAATCTGTTCAAGGCATAAACGAACCTTTAGCTCCAGTCGTTTTCCTTGCTAAAATCAAGCAGCAAGCAAAGTAGTTCGAGCGACGTTGTCAAGTTAGGGAACATACGCATTTAATAACATATCTTGACTGCGTATTTTTAACGCGAAAGCGAAAAAACAGTCGTTTAATCAAAACTGACGATAGCACATCAATTAATTATGTATTTTCCTGTTGGCCTAAATCGCAACCACGTAAAAATTAAAGGGCAAGCGCTTTGCCAATTAAACATCTGGCAACGTTCCAAGAATAACCCTTTTCATTAAACGTTCCAAAGTGCATTATATTTAACACGTCCGTAGGCAACCAACAATTCTTTTAAGGTATACTTACGCCGAAATAGGAAATTAGTCGCAATGTATTAAAGGTGGAATCATTGACTTTATTCGACTTCTATCTGTTACATATTCGTGCTAAATTGTTATTGATTAATTTGTTGGACTTGGTTTGATCTTATAGCTGTAGTTGATAGTAGTTGATTTTAAAACGCCCTTGCGTAGCGGATAATCGTCGATTTTGGATCGCCCTTATGGATTCTTAAGACCGAGGATCTTCCTGTTTGGATCTGCGGATTTGGATACTTCAAACTGGTGGCGCCCTGATCAAAAGTAAGTAATTGACCCACTCCCACGCCGACGAGCAAGTCGGAGCACACATGTTGCGCTGGCCGCATCCTTAAGGGTAGGTATCGTCTGATTCATTATATCTCGCTAACACATTGAAAGGGTTTTACGCGCAACAAGATGTGCCTTTAGCACATGGTAATGACATTTTTTTCCAGCAAGACGGTGCTCCGTCTCAATTCACAAATCGTGAGGCCTTATTTAGACGAATATTTCCCTAATGTATAAAAAATCCCATTAGAGGAGTGCAATTATCGGAAAATTACAGCGATAATTGCACTGTAGAAACCGAAAGAGCACGGCGATAATTGCATCGTACGTATCTATGGTAATTCCATTGTAAACTTATGATGACAGCGACAATTTATAAATAACGTCAAAGTCAAGTGAATATATATTATTAAAAATGTCTCGTTTCGGATTAAAAAAATAGTATTTTTGCGTCACTTTATTTTGTTTACAATTACATGTACGTTTTTGTATTAAAAAAGGAATAAAAATGTATTTTTTAAAACCATGTCCTTATTCGGGAAATATTCCCCCGAATTACACTCGTGCATCAAAATAACCAGATAATTTCGCATTCGAGCGTGTTGTCTTAGAAAAACTACATTCGGTCATTTTCATATTTTGGAGAAAGAGCCCGACACCGAAGGTGCAGTTTTTAGACAACACGCTGTCATGCAAAATTATCGGTAATTTTGATGCACTTGTGCAATTATTTCCGATAATTTTCCCGATCGTTGGATTGGGACGTACGGGTCTGTGCAATGGCCACGTAGGTCGCCTGACCTCTCAATATTGTTTTTTTTATGGGGATATTTGCAGAATTTAATATATCGTTTCCGACATAACACAGTTGAAGATCTCCGTAACGCCACTGATCAGACATTTACGCAATTGGGAGAACGTCCTATAGCAATTTCAAATGCCCTACGGAGAATTACGATATTGTGTCGAAAGATGTTTGAGACAGCAGGGCAATCAATTTGAGCACCTATTTTAATATTATTTTTATATTGTTACTGTTTTATTAGATAGGTATACCTAACCACATAATATATATTTAAATTAGATTTTTAATAAAAGTTATGGATTGTTTATAAAATAAAAAATTAAGTTCCTTATTAGTGCTGCTAGTTACCATTTCCCATCACACACTATATCCACATTACCCCCTTTTGGCTTTGCAGTGATCAGATAAAGATAATTAAAATTTTTGTTAAATAAAATTTTAAGCTCACATTTTAAAAATACCCATGGACTATTATATATTTTTGAAAAGCCCAGAAAAAGTCAGTTATAATTTGAAAAAATATACAGGATATTCCATTTAAAAGAAATAAGTTTACTTTATTTCTCAAAAACGGTCATAGCTAGAAAAATTAATTAAATTAGTTGTTTGGCCTCATAAATCTAATTGTTAGACCATCATCTCTTAATTAAAAATATTTAAATAAAATAAATTTTAAAGGTTAAAAGAAATATATTTACTATTGTGCTCCTTAACATACGTTATTTAATACTTTTCACTTTCGTATGTAAAAGGATATTTTGGTCTTTTCTATCTTGCTTACAGGTAATTTCCTTAATAACACTATAACTTTACAATATTTCAATCTTTTTAGTGCGAAACGTTACATATTATGAGGTAATGGTCTAACAATTAGATTTAGGAGGCCAAAAAATTAACCCTCTTTTTCGAAGATTTACAGTAAGTTTAATTTTTGTCAAATTTGGCACCGTTCCTACTTTGAACACCCTTTATAATTAATTTGTTTCAATTACTTTTATTCAGCATAGTGAACTAATTTAGCAGTTTTGTATAAGTTCTGAATTAAATTGCTGTATTTATAACTGCAAATTTGGCAAAAAATGCACTACTTTTGAAATGTAAGTCTTCTAATAATCAGCGTACAATAAAAACTGCGAAGAACCCAAGACAATAATCCAAGTATTACATCTTAGTAACCAAAAAGATTTGGAGTACGTTTTTTTGAAGTGAAACTTCTTAACGCGCGCCGGGAGTAAAATTTGAAGGTCGTGACACAAGGCTGGCGAACACGGCGGGCGAACGCAGCAGGCGAACACGGCGGGCGACACGACCTGGCGGAAGAAAAATATGAGAATATTGTGATATCTTTGTTAGTTTACAAGATAAAAATATGGGATTTTCTCTATTACCTTGTCAAGACATAAGCGAAACTTTTATGAAGAATAGTTTTTTTTTTCATTTAGGCCTTCCCTTTTTGTTAATTGAGTGTTATATTTAAGAAAACTACTTTTTAACCATATCCGTTAAGATATGTATAAGGCTAGGGCGTTTCATTATTGTGATATCTTTGTTAGTTTACAAGATAAAAATGTGGGGTTTGCTCTATTACCTTGTCAAGACATAAGCGAAACTTTTATGAAGAATAGTTTTTTTTTCATTTGGGCCTTCCTTTTTGTTAATTGAGTGGTATATTTAAAAAAAAAACACTTTTTAACCAAATCCGAGGCCAGGGCGTTTAAGTTTAAGAAGTTTCACTTCTGATATGCGCACATAGTGCACACGCTTTTTTTTTGTAAAATTCATGACTAGCTTTTTAGGTAGTATGTGGGAAATGAAATTATAATTTTTTTAAATTTAATAACTTGTTTATTATTAATTTAATATTAACTGAATAGTTGACTGGAAGGCAAGAATCTGAATCAATATGGATTATATTTCATTCAAAGCGAAAGTTGTCAATGATATGCTTATGATTGAACCTACCCGGATATTTTTTTCTGTACAGAAACCGCACGAAAAAATATTAATTTGTGGGAAAGTTACACGCTTTGGTGCTCAATCAAATATTTAAAAATTGAGGCAATTGGAGCGTCCAAAAACTATCAAGTGTTATATACATCTGTTAGAATCCTTTTGAAAACCGAAGTAACAAATGCAAAAATTTGGGGTGCCGCACCTAAGCACTCCCTAAAGCTGCTGGATTTCGTTCAGAAGAGAGCTGTATATCTCGTCGGCGACCCGGGATCTCGATAGTCTGGAACACCGCAAACATGTGGCGGATCCCGCTCATCCCGCCCCCGGCAACGCCTATCAGACAGTCACGACAGACGGCAAGAACACACCCGTTCGTCGTACAATAGGGAACTTGAACATTTTTTTTATTTCTTTAATATATTATTTGCCTACCTATACAGGGTGTTACAAATTCGAGGGCCACCATTACGATCTCGTAAACAGTAAGAGATACAGAGCATTTTAATGCTTATGAATATCCCGTTTTAAAAATTCGAAAATTTTGAGCCGTTGTGGAATTATCCGAAAAAACCGGAATTTTGTAAAAACGTTTTTATTTTTTTCTGGACTTATTTGAAAAGATATTTTAAAATAAATGTCACTTCCTCATAGCCACTTTTTCTTCTCTACAAAATGACACTATTAATTTTAAGATCCGACGTTTCGTCTTCAAACAACCATCAACTTTGTTTTTTTAAATATTCGCATACTTTTGTTTCTAGCTTAGTAAACTCTAATTTTAATTCTAAATCCAACGACCTATCACACTTTACATTTACTCAACGTTTCGACCTAAAAAACCATCATCAATGCAAGTTGATGTTTCGAAAAAACGAAACGTCGGATCAAAAATCTAATTACGCCATCTCGTAGAGGGGAAAAAACTGCATGTGCATTTGACGATATTACCAGGATTAGAATTTGACATTTGGATCTTATGAAAACAGCTTTACAATATTTTTTTATTTTTTTATACCTATGTCTCACTACATAATCCTAACAGTAACATTTTCTGCATTATTTTAAATCACTAGAGATGTTAATTACATTACATAATCCCTGGAATAAGCCTATTATTATGACACGCCAGAAGATAAATAATATTTTGCCTAAGTTTGCGTGTTTATTTCTTGTTAACAAATTTTATTTTTAACCCACCCCCCCGTCACAAACAAAAACCTAGTGGTGTCAAATCCGGAGATCTCGCAGGCCATTCTACCACACCCCGATTTCCTATCCATCTGCTTGGAAATTAATTATTTAAAAACTCACGTACCTCTCTTGTGCCATGCGCTGGTGCACCATCTTGTTGGAACCAAAGGTGTTTTAGTCTGGCGAGCGGAATCTCCAATAACAAATCCTGAAAGCTATTTTGTAAAAAAAGAGATAGTCTACCCCCGCCAGCCTATTTGGTACAAAAAATGGCCCAAAAAGTACATCGCCAAGCATCCTTGCCCAAACATGCATACTGAAGCGTACTTGTTTACGTACTTCTCGGTTTTCTCTGGGATTTTCTGCGGCCCAAATTCTCTCATTATTTCTATTGAAAATACCGCAGTTGCTGAACGTAGCTTCGTCACTCCAAATTATAGAATTTAAAAAGTTATTATTTTCGTTAATTTGATTTTGCAGCCAGTAACAAAAATCTAACCGCCTTTGAGCATCGCCTTCTAGTAAGGCATGAGAAACGTGAATTTTGTATGGTTTTAAACCATTGGATTTCAAAATTCTCTAAGCCTTTATGTGATGTAGAGTTGACAAATTTGACTCAGTAGAAATTTGCCTGGTAGATATAGAGGGATCGTTCTCTACCTAAAATAACAAAGCTTACTTTATTAAAGTAAAAGTGTATTTACTTTCACCAGCGAGCGTGCTATGAATACACATAATAACCATGATACAAAGAATACAAGATATGCTAAATCGCCGTTCCAAATTCGTCCAGTCGGCGCATGACGTCAGACGGTTCGTAGATTTGAATTTAGCCTAGTGGAGTATATGGGATTATATGGCTTATTTTCCATTTTCTAGCTATTACGTTAGATAAGACCTTTTAATATGAAATTGTATTAACGAATGGGATATGGTAAGATGTGATATACATGTTTTTATATACGAAATAATTTTTGTACAGCCTCTGATGACAAAATTAAGTTATGCATTGAGAGTGGTTTAAGAAAGAATAAATACATTTCATGAGAAATTAATAGCTTAGTGGCATATCAATTATTGCTATAATTTAATAATAACACTTTATTATGAAATAATATTAATAATGTTAGGGTTTAGAACGTTTACCACAATAATACTTATACCAAATTAGTAAAATAACCACGATACCCAATACAAATTTTTTGAACTCGAGATGCGTTTTGCTAACAGTGTTTTTGGTATTGTGGTGATAATATTTAGATATAGATATAGTTTTGTGTATGAAGTAAAATAAGGTTATCTAATTTTGTATCTTTTACATTGGGGATAAATAAAGCACATATAAAGTTTATTATCGCTGTATTAAAAATGGGTACATTAAAAATACTTATATGTTTAATAATAATTTTATTTATTTATTTATTACATATACAAGTCAGGATCGAAAACACAAGAACATAACTATAAACCCATCTCTATAATCAGTGTATTTTCTAAAATCATGGAAACAGTATTAAAAAAACGAATGATATCTTTCATCGAAAGATTTATCTCATGATTTATATCAATATGGATTTCTTAAAAATAGCAGCACTCTGAGTGCAGGCGCAGATCTTCTTATCCATATTTCAACCAACTTAGATACCAGTGAAATCATAATAGCAATTTTTGTTGACCTGCAAAAGGCATTTGATGTGGTAAATTATAATATTTTATTAAATAAGTTGGAAAGACTGGGGTTTAGAGGATGTGTGCTCTCCTTGATTGGGTCTTTCTTATTAAACAGAGAGCAACATGTATATGTAAACCAGCAGGAAAGTGTAATCCTAACTTATAACTGTGGTGTACTCCAGGGATCCGTTTTAGGACCTTTAACTGTACTCATTTTATGTTCTTTGTCTGCGAGGGTTGGGTGCCGAATACTATATATTTGCTGACGACACTGTTCTATTGTATTCGGACCACAATTCTGACAATCTGGTTAATCGAGTAAATAGTCACCAGTGGCCAATGGTTACTACAAAATAACCTTAAGATTAAATTGGCTAAAACATAATACATAGTATTTAAACTAAAAAAAAAACAAACTAATAAAACCAGTTAACATATCCTTAAATGGAATAATATAATATCATATCTTGTTTCCTTTGTATCATGCATAATAACGATGGGAACCGAAAAACAAGTGACGATCGTTCATTTACTGTTCTGACGATGTGGCCACTCTATTTATAAATTGTCGATTAGAAACTGATTAGTTTTACCCAGTTGTAGATATTATGACTGTAGAAAAAATCTGTGTATTTCTAGTGCAAACTAAGATTGCCTCTTTCGAAAGACTGACACGCTCCGCTTCTCGGTCGCGCGCCAACTGACTCAGGCGACAATCTATTACTTTGCTCTCTAAATGCACTGTCATTTTCTGACATTTTAGGTACTTCCGACCACAAACTTATTACAACGGTTTGTGAACTGCCACTCCTGTAGAAGAATTCACCATTGCCTCGTAAAATTTAGCCTTACAGTTGTGCAAACTGGGAGGATCTAAAAGAGCTCTACCTTGATTTTCCTTGGCTCGGCGTCTGTTTTGGCACTGACGATCCGTCAGTCTGTTGCGAAGAGATTACGCTAGTAATCTCAGGAATGGAAACATACATCCAAAATTCCATCAAGTTACCGTCAAAAAGAAAGCCCTGGTTCGACAGAAGATGCGAAAAAGCAAGCCTACAAGTACTGGCAGCAAAATCAGACCCCTGAAAGTCGCAATTACTTTGTCGAAGGGAGAAACGAATGCAAACGTGTGATTGACGAAATGAGAGCACAGTGGCTCCAGGAATTTCTGGTGGGTAGCAAAGGCAGTAAGTAATAGCTTTATAGAAACGTCTCTGCCACCTTTGACAGACGAACGCGGAATCACGGCGACTACAACTAAGGAAAAGCAAATATGCTCGCTGAAATGTTTTCATCGCACTCTACCTTAAACGTCCCCCAAGGCAAGTCTCTCCCCACCATATCCAACATCAACGCTACCATGGCAGAAGTTAAGTTTCACCACTGTGATAATCGTGAAATCCACAAAGAGCTGGAGTTGACTAGGAATCTGGATAGTCTGAAACGCCGCAGACATGTGGCCGAGATCTCCCTGTCTTACAGACATTTTCACGGCAGATGTTCCCAGGATTTGGTCCGCATTATCCCGCCTCCAGCAACGCCTGTGAGACAGTCACGACAGACGGCAAGAGCGCACCCGTTCGTCGTACAACTGGAAACACCTAGAACGTCGCTTTACAAAGACTCCTTTGTCTGGCGCACTGCATCACTGTGGAACTTACTCCCAGGACATATGTTTCCTTCTAAATATAACCTACAACTATTCAAGAACCGTCTCAATCAACATCTTCGCACACTGCTCGTCGAGTGCCATAGGATCTGCCGTTAGTGTGTGGGCCACTATTCTTTTTGCCCAGTTTACAATGTTTCTTTTTTATTTTAATTAAAAAAGATGAGTGACTTCTGTAAATTAATTTTTCCTATTAAAATTGATAACCGTCACAGGTATTGATTTTTCTGACAAATGTGTTGAATAAGTAGTGGAAACTGTGAAATGTTTATTAGCAAGAACGCACATAGTATTCTCTTTTATATGTTAAGAAGTATAATGATATCAGAGAAGTGATTACTGAGGTAGTCTCCAAAGGAATAAAGTACCTTGTCAATAAGATAGTTTTTTAACTTTCACTAAGAACCTCTTTTCATTCCTATTTCTAAGTGCGTTGGAAGTATGCATACATATTGAAGATTTTTATGCAGGAATAATCTGTGCCCCTTCTGGTTCTAGAGGGCCTATGTCATTACCAAATCTGGTCAAATATTTGTGAATACCATATAACCGTTAATGGCATGTAATAGCTGTTGTATGTGTTATAAATTTATATTTTAAAGCGAAGCTGGTAAGCCATGAAGAGAAGCAGATCAACTTCAATTCTTCAAATTGTAATTTGTTCTTGTTTCTTCACTCAAGGACCTGAAATTTGGATAATTTGGACAATTACTAAAATATTAATAGTTCTAGTCTTCTATTTAATTCTCCATCGAATGGACATTGAGCTATGAAACGTTAATTTAGAGAAACCTTCAGTTTTACTTAACCCTATAGTGCACATGCTTTGCTACATTACAACATACATGCTTATGTTCTCAATTTTAGATTTGGTGGAGTTTACTGATGAAGAAGGTTATGGAAAATATCTAGACTTGCATGAGTGCTATGAAAAATACATCAATTTGAAAGGGATAGAGGTAAGTTCCAAAGTTATTTTTAAAATTGTCAAAAAATCAATACAAATGGATTTAACGGAAACAAATCAAACAAAAGTGTTTTTTTTTTTTGAGATTATGTTTTTCCAAATTATTGGTCAATTTTTATTTTAGATTGCTTTTGTTTTCTTTAAAATTCAAGTTTCATAGAGCATTAGAAATTTTTAGAATAGTTTTCAAAGTTTTTGGGTGCAAAAAGTATAACTTTATTGTTTGAAATTTAATTTAAAAACTATACTGTATACTTATAAATAAGAA
Organism: Pissodes strobi; assembly: GCA_016904865.1. Classification (NCBI taxonomy): domain Eukaryota; kingdom Metazoa; phylum Arthropoda; class Insecta; order Coleoptera; family Curculionidae; genus Pissodes; species Pissodes strobi. The sequence continues at coordinate 14,231 of MU183930.1, forward strand.
AATACAATCCACTTCTCCTCTATTTTCTATAGTTTTACTGATTATATTTATTAAATAATCTAGTAATCGCGTCTTATTTGTGTTTAATCATAAATTTTCAGAAACTTGACTATATATCCTATCTCAGTATGTTCGATCAACTGTATGATATTCCAAAAGAAAGGAAGACAGGAGAATACCGGAAATACCTGACATGTCTTATTGAATACCTTTCATGGTTTATTCAAAGAATCAAACCACTTATGGACTTAGACAGTGTATTGGACGAAGAAGCCCAGAAAGTATCCATAGAATGGGAAGCTGGTAACTGTCCTGGATGGCCAGTAAGTATAAAAAGAATGTAAATATTTGTAACAATATATCTAAGCCATTAAATAAGCAGAATTTTCAATGTCGATTTAATCACAAATAATACTAGCGTCTTCTTTACTTTAGGCATCTTGACATATTTCAATGTACTGATAGGTACTAATTTTCATCTGTACAGTTATTGAATTACGTAGTGATACATTCGGCATGCCAATAAGTATTCCTAATGAAGGACAGGAACTATCACCAATTCAAAAAGGAGGCGTAGAAGAAATAATCTTCTATGGGCTTAGTTGGATCGTTTCAAAAATTGATGTAGCAGTGTTAACCATTAGGTGTTGTGATGGGGAAGGCTATTCATTGACATGACTGGAAAAGCTTTAAGTAAGACCTTCAGTCTGTGGCAATCCTTAAATGAACAGAAGGTCCTATAATACTGTGGGCCTGAGGAAGTTGATATGAATCTGAACAATGCATAAGATACTTTGGAAATACACAGTCTGAACATTGAAATTTTATGCATCAGTGAAACTGATTATCCAAATCAAAGGGTGCACCAGGCCGATGAATACACAAATGTCCTTTTCTTACAATAATAGCAACTACTACAGAAATAGAGGTAGAATATTGATAGCGTCTAAGGAAGTAAAGATTACTTTCTTCTATTTCAGATTTAGTTGCAAAGTAAATAGATGACTGTAGAGTACAAATCCTTCGGACCTGGTGTAATAACTTCAAGTGAAAGTGTTCAAAAGCAGGGCATAGTGCAAAGTTTGGGGTACCGAGTGAAAAGGAAGATCGTTTGCATCAGTTTTGTAGGAAAAAAAACTCAATTTTATGTAAGCATTCTTTAAAGTGATACCAAAATGCCTGTTCAGATATTAATCTAATGATGATACAACAGCAAGTCAAAATAGATTTTATAGCAGTAAGAATGCGTTTTATCCCGAAGCTGACATCAACAGCCAATAAACAATATAACATGGTGCATCTGTGCAAGAGCTGTAAAAAATATTATAATAAATTGCATAACTTAATAGGGCAAATCTTGAGGATGCGAAATATAATTGATTTTTAATAAAAAAAAATAATAATCATTTAGTTGTTCCTGTATAATCATACAAAGTAGATATACAATTATACCTCATTTAGAGGTGTGGAACGTGTCACACAATTTAAAATCATTACTCTTACCATTAAAATCACAATTAAAAACAAATATCAATTTAAAAAATAAATACACTTACAATTACAAACATGTTTCAAACCCTAGCAATCGAATAGAAATACTCTCTCACATAGTAAAAATGATTTTCCAGTAAAAACTTTTTCATCCTTTTCAGAAAAACAATATGTGGCAAGTTCCTGACATCAATAGGTACTTTATTCCATATTTTGAGGATACTACAGTGTACTTTCCTTTGTACATAGGTATATTTTGTATTTTCCACCCAAAAATTGTCTTTTGTTCTATACTCTATTTCGAAATGATGCGAAGTAATAAATCATTTTCTGATGGCTGATACATAGGCGTACATAATTACGTACATATACGTACATATTTTAAACGTTTACCTGTCCTAATACTCTGACTTTCCCAGCATTATATTTATCACAATTAGGTTTTTTTATTACTATTGTAAACATTCAAATTTAACGATTTTTTGTATGCATACCCTAAAGTTTAAGTAATTGTAATTTTTCAGTTATATTTGTTCTTCCGAAGAAGACACAGTGTGTTTGTTTCATTTCATAGTTTCAATTAAAATGGCTAATTCAGTTTTCTCTCCAGTGAAACGAGCGAGCAAATGTCCATTTTCTGTTAACGAAAAGAATATTATTCTTAATGTATATGACGCCCTCAAATATCAAAATCCTCTGTATAGCGTTGATATGGTGGAAATGTGTTCGCAAATGACGGGTGTTCCAAAAACGTCGATATATAAATTAAGGTGTGAACGAAATAGTGGAGCTGTAAAACCACCTATACCATCTTCAGGAAGAAAGACGGTGCCTATCGATGAAGACTACAAACTTATAATTAGAAGAACAGTACATTCCTTTTATTTTAATAAGGAAATACCAACCATCGACAAAATTTTAGGAGCCTTGAAGCAAGACCAAAATATGTCTCCAACGATAAGCAGGAAGAAATTGTGGACAACTTTAAAACAAATGAATTTCAGCTGGGAAAAACAAAGCAGAAAATTGCTCCTAATCGAAAAAGATGAAATTATTTGCTGGAGGAGACATTACTTAAGACAGATAAAGCAGTTTCGAAGTGAGAATAGAAAGATTTATTATCTGGACGAAACATGGCTTAATGAAGGATATACGGTTGGGAAGATTTGGCAAGACAAAAATATTTCAAGTTTTCGTCAAGCATTCTTAGAAGGCTGGTCCACCGGACTAAAACCACCATCTGGGAAAGGAAAGCGACTGATTATTACACACCTTGGAAGTGTTGATGGTTTTGTTGAGGGCGGTTTGTTAATGTTTGAGTCAAATCATTCTGGCGATTACCATGAAGACATGAATGGCGATGTGTTCGAAGAATATTTTGAACAAATGTTAGATCTCATTCCACCTAATTCTGTGATAGTGATGGACAATGCGAGTTATCATCCAGAAAAGTTGACAGAATACCAACTAATTGATGGAGAAAAGCGGATATTATTCAGTGGTTTAGACAGAATAACATACCATTTGATGAAAGTATGGTGAAAAAGGAACTGTTGTCCATAGTGTCCTCAAATAAAGCTCGTTTCACCGAGTATGTAGTTGACAAAATTGCACAGAAACGAAATATTACTATTCTTCGTCTGCCTCCGTATCATTGCGAATTAAATCCCATTGAACTTGTTTGGGCCCAAGTAAAAAGTCATGTAGCAAGGAGAAACACGACGTTTAAAATGAAAGATGTTAAAATTATCTTTGAGGAATCTTTAAAAAATGTTGATTCTGAAAAATGGCGTAAGTGTATTGAGCATGTTATAAAAGAAGAAGAAAAAATGTGGAAACTAGACCATTTAATTGACCTAATTGTAGAGCCTTTAATTATATCCTTGGAACATGACGAAGATTCGACGGATTTTTCTGACGACGAAAATGATATACCATAGTTCTCTACATAACTGTTTACACAAAATCGCAATTCTTATACCTTAATATATAAATATTATATGTGATAAAATGTTACAGTAATAGTAACTGTTTTTGAATATACATAAATAAGTGAATAAATAAAAGTATAGTCCGTTCAAGTCTATTGCGCTGTTACGTCATATCATTCCATCTTTCTTTATGCAATGAACGTATGTACTAAATTGGTCCGTCAAATTGGAATCTTTGACATCGATTGGCGTCAATGTAAAAATAACATAACGAAAATAACAGATTTAATTCATTTATTGATTTGTTGGTAGTTGGTTTGTGTTTTACGCTAATAATTGCTAATAAAAATCGTTTTGAGATGCCCCACCGGTTCAGTGAAAAAGAGCAAGCTTTAATTTTAAAATTGGTGCATAATTTCACACGTGAAAAAGATGCTAGTATGCCACTTTTACCCTGGAAAGCTGTGCACAATGTAAGTAATATATATTTTTTATTTATTTGATAATACTAAAAAATTATATCTCTAGAAAAAATGTATTTTTGATGTGTAAACATCTTACGCGGCGATATGAGGTCAAATCTCGGCAAATGAGACGGAAATGCGCAAACCAATTCTAGCCGCTAGGGCGGTATTATATACAATTTTGCCATTTAAAATCGTTTTAAATGGATTTTAGACGATAAAAAAGCACATTTTACGAACCGTCAAAAGTATTATTTTTTTAATTATTATATTCGCAGTGTATTTGGATCTATAGCACAGCTTATTCTTAATCGACGGTTAAATTTAAAATGAATTTTCGCTTCAAAATCCACGACAAATTCGTCCGAAGCCATGACTATCGGCGTAAAAAAGTTCGAATTTTCGGATTTTTATACAATTTTGCAATTTAAAATCGTTTTTAAACGGATTTTAAACGATAAAATATTATTATTTTGAAATTAAACGAACTGTCAAAAGTATTATTCAGATGCCCAGACGCTTAAAACAATATTGTCATAGCCCTCTTCTAAAATTTGAAAAAGTTGGTTTTTGACTTTCCCAAATCAAAGGATATCGGCGCACGATTACTAGGTAAATAAGCTGTTGTATGTATGTTGATGTTATTCCTGGTGGCATTATATTTGCCTGTCGAATTTGTGCATTGAATTAAACCACTCCGAAGCTGCCATAAATAATAAGTATGTAAAATTGATAAACACGTAACGTGCTCTGGAATAGAAAACAGGTACAGAGACATCTTTTGGCTAGTGTAAAAAATAACGTACGAGTCTATCTAAGACGTACGGATCTTTTCTTTTGACGTCAGAAATTCTGACGTAACAGCGCAATAGCCTTGAATGGACTATATATATATAAGGTTCATAAATCGGTATGGTATTTATAAACAATAATTTAATAGAATTTGCTTGCATTAAATGAAAATAATCAAAATTTTACCATTATAAAATTTTAGTTGCGATGTTTTATAAAATTATTGCAATCATATTTATTTAGTACATATTATTGTAATCATATTTATTTAGTACAGGGAGCAAATCAACTCTGACCACAGAATGAAATATCTTCTAGATAGGTATATGACGTCAACTAACAAACTTGTAGAGCTATACGAAGACAAAGATGGCCAAAGAAAAGCTGAAGTTGCCTCACTTACTGGGCCAAATGAGTTTAATGAATTCTACAACAGACTGAAGCAAATTAAAGATTTTTATCGGAGACATCCAAATGAGGTAGGAAACAAATATTAGGATTACATTATTGAAGAAAACTGATTTATTTTGTGTTGTGCATGAGTTAAGACCTTATAATATTAAAATTGTACTCT